>VYZP01021225.1:0-28907 GCA_013400635.1 Hypocryptadius cinnamomeus
AGGACAAGGGGGAATGGCTTCAAAATGACAGAGAATAGGTTTAGATTAGACACTAAGAAAAAATTCTTCCCTGTGGGGGTGATGAGGCCCTGGAAGAGAAGCTGAGGCTGTCCCATCCCTGGAAACGTTCAAGGCCAGGTTGGTGGGGCTTGGAGAACCTGGGATAGTGGAAGGTGCCCCTGCCCATGGCAGGGGATTGGAACAAGATGATCTTTAAGGTCTTTTCCAACCAAAACCATTCTATGATTCTTTGATTCCATATCCAGTATCTGGCAAGCATCTGCTGAGCAAAGCAGATGGCTGGCTAGAGACCCTCAGAATAATACAACAGTTCTCCCAACAATGCCAAGTTCTCCTCACTTGGCATTACAGGATTCCACAACCTATATTTGGTAACAAGAGCAGTATTTCCCCTGGAGGCTGCAGGAAGAAGGGGCTGCTGGAAGCAGGTTCCCTGGCTGCATTGCTTCTCCATGCCATCACACCTTCGACACAAACCTGCTGAAGCCTTCACATTATATGAGCAAGGGAATTATTGTGACACTGCCCTCAAAAGCTCCAGAGAGGCACTGAGAGTACTCCAGAGCTCACCTGCAGTTCATGTAACTTGTCTGGTCTGCACATATCTTGCAGTCTTTGTTACAAACTCCAGTGTTTCACAGGTGCCCCAAATTAGGTTAGGAACTTTGCGTTATCATGGGTGTGTGCCGCTGCACCCACAGGATGTGGATAGACAGAAAGGCAATTTTTTTTTTCCAAGCAATCCCAAGGTGGGCTGAGTCCATGCAACATCATCTTTTTACTGTAGTTTATAGTGCACTGCCCAGTGAAGACATCCTTGTCTTGCTGGTGTGCAAGGATGAGGAATTTCCTTCTGACAGCTACATCTAGATCACTTTCTCTCTTCATGGAAAAGCAGGATAAACCCCTGTGTCACACAAGGATTGTAGTTTCTATTAAAGACCTGCCTTGGGGCTCTTGCCTCAAGGAACAGCTGTAACCCTCACCTACTCTAGCAGGTCTCTGTACTGCAGAATTCACTAGGCAAAAGGAAGGCACTGTGGCATGGAAAATGTAAGCAACCAGTACATCAAAGCTGCAGATTACCATTTTGAGGCCAATACAATGGCTGCGATGACAGCAGCTGATAAAGCACAAGTGGTAAAACCATGCATAGCAACCAGTGATTCTTATGGAAAGGCAGAGGATGATGAGATGAAGCGTTTATCACTTTGTTATTGCTGTTGCCTGACATCAAGAGGGAAAAAAGGGTGGAAGAATATATTTCAGGTATCTGATACAAGATGCATAGCCCTTCCTACCTTACAGCCCAAACAAATTTAATTATTAATTACAGTCTCACTACTAGATTGATCAGATTGCAGAGGAAGAAGAAAAAGAGTCAGCAGGCAGAGATTTTTATACTAACATATCTACTGATATTTTAAGAAAAAAGGACAGAGAAAACAACAGGAAAAATGTCAACTAAGTGCGCGGTATTCATTAAACATAAATGTGCTTTTTCTAAATGAGGATCTTTAACTTGTAGGTCTTTCTTGGAAGAAACAGAAACAACGTACAGCTCCAACCTTGTTACTACTAAATTTTTCAGTGATTTAAGAAGTTCCCTTTGGTATTCCCACAGTTTGGTATTCTGTAGGCATTTGGGCTTCAGTGCCTAACAAATGGCAATAACTGTGAATCAGGTAATTTCCTTTGTGTGATTTAAGACTGCAATTTCTTTATAGGTACATTTATAGGAGTGAAACTATCCTTTCCAGGGGTGAAAAGGCTCAAGTCTCAGTCTAAGAACCCATACAAATCTAAAAAACAAGGAGGTCACATCATAGCTGGCAGAAAACAACAACCTAACTTTTATCAGAGAAACAGTGTTTTTCATTCTAATCTATTAATCTATTTCAGAACGTTTACCTGCTTGGTTGAGAAAGCTACAGAAAACCCTGGTTTCCAATTCACATCACTAAATTGCAGCCATAGGCCCAGAACTCATTATTTAAGTCTGCATCAACATAAAGCAATGAAACAGTTCTTGAACAAAAAAAGCCCAACTATTTAAAGCAGTACCTGGAAGGAAGGAAGTTTTGACAGTGAAAGTATGCATATATGCATATCTGAAAGAAAATATGTTCCAATTAGTTCTACTTAACACATTATGGCAGGAACAATAATTTATGTATGGCAGTTTTGTAATTAATTATGTCTACCAATCTGACACACCCAGTGTACACAGTATCACATGAACTTTTATAATAAACTACCTGGGGAAAAAAAAGCATACCTGTAAATATCATGCATGTATTTGTAATCTTCTTTTGCTGATAGGAAAACATGCATGGAAATTAAAAATCTGTTTCAATATTTGCTATTAGAAAAATTAAAAAGTGGCATAAGCTAGCAATCTACAATATATCATCTTCTGCTTATTTTAGGATATTGGAGTGGAGGGGGAAGCAAAGGAAAAACTTTCTGTAGATCTCATTTATGGAAAATGAGGCATTACATAAAAGGCCAATCACAGCAGAATTCCTTCTATTTCTCAGATACCTTGAAATGCTTCCAGGAAGCCACATTAAGAGTTATTTTTAAGAAAGATTTATGACTTGTTAAAAACTTCTAATTAAGCTTCCTACTCTTCCATGGCATTTCTATGAAACATCTTTAAACGGCATTGAGCAAATGCCTCCAGCTATCCCTGTCTGGCTGCTTTTTAGCTTTCATCTTTCCAGCTCCTCTGGAAAAGGAACTTAGTTTATCTCGAAGTTTAAAAAGCCCTCACTCCTTTTCCCTTCCTGCAGGTGGATAGATGATGGAAACAATTAAATTCTTACCATCTCCAGCTCATGGATTTGTTAGGTGCACATACTGCACGCGAATGACAATAAAACTCCAGGTAGTAGCATTTGACCTGCAAAATCAGTGGCTTTGAAGCAAGAAGAGCCAGGAAAGGAGCAGCTGCACAGTTTTCTCTGCTGGAAATCACTCTTTGCATAGTTTATAATAAAGTTGTTCTCAGCCTGACACTATCACACTAGCAGGCAACAACACTATTCTTTCCGGACATCTCTGTTCTGGTTTCCTGCCACTGATCCAGGTCCCTGATTGTGGCCACAGACACAGAGACCCCTGTGGGGGTCTATAAAACACTGTCAAAATCTGCAGGTTGAAGAGACAGAGAGAGATATATTGTAATACGGGTAATATACTGGAATGTCCATGAAGATATTCTAATTTCCACAAATCAAAAAAGGTTCAGAAACACTGCTTATGCCAATTCTACCAATTTACTGCTTGGGAAAGGAAGGGGTTCACACTGTGCACCACACCAGGTGCTGAGACTGGAAGGCAGGGAGAGTAACATCAGGTCCCAGGCTGAAGATTTTACAGATGCTGGTACCTTCTGCTGTTTTTCATGCCATCCTAGCCTGGGGCAGTATGAAACACATAAAACAGTCAGTAAATTGAGTAGATGACAAATCTTGGTACTTATCTGAATTTTCCATGTCTTTGCCCTCAGGTTTGATGCTGTAATTCAAGACTGCTCTCATGTTACCACTCCTACAAACTCGTATCTAAACCTAGCCTCACACCTTGAAGCATGTCGGCATTTATCAATAAATAAAAAAATAAAATATTTTTTCTATATTGGTAGACATACAGCTTAAAGAGTTCAAGATGAAAGAAAAACTCCCAGAAAGCCAAACAAATAGCTACCATTAAATATAAACAGTCATCTTTTTAGGCTCTCTGACAGAGAGGTCACAACAACCCGGATGTATTAGTACCACTGAGAAACAAGATGAAGTTCCTGTGGTGTTCCTGTTGTCACAAGGGGTCTACTTCTCTTCGAGCCTGTCATGCTGGGATGCTGCATACACATTAAGAACTATTGCTTTCCACCAAAAAGGTAAAATAGCATGTCTGCTAGAAGTCAAGGCAGTTAGTACCCCATAATGCTTGGTAAAAAAAAAAAAAAAAAATTCTTTTTCTTCTTCCCTTTTCCTTTCTGCATTGAAAATTCTTCAAAAGATGGTAAAAGAAGGCATTCTTGTTAATCTTTCCTTATGCTTAGCAGTACAAACAAGATAATCCCTTAGTAAATAAATAAAATGTTTCAAGAAACACATGACATACAAAAAGTATGGAACAAACCCAAATGAAAAAAGGTGTATACACCTTTTTTAGTTTATTCACCTTTGACTTTGCAGCAAGTACATTTCCATCCCTGAGATCTGCTAGAGGGCAGAACGTGTGGGAGGATAATGGGACAATTAATGTTTTATCATGAAAGCAGTATGCACAAAAGAAGACAAAAGTAGTAAGTCAGCCTGAACAGAAAGTCATGATTGTACTGTTTAAGCAGTACATTTATCACTAATTCCAAAGATAATTAATTTTAACAACTGTTCAACTGTGCCAAATACCTTTACAGTTAAAAAAAGGTTAGTATCCTGGCAGGGATGTAAAAAAATTCCAACTTCCATCCTCTTACAGATGTTAGACAAATCAGGAAAGAGGTGCTTATCTTATATGCAGGGCACATACACAACTCACAGAATGGTTTGGGTTGGAAGAGTTGGAAGAAAGTCCATCTCATTCCAATCCCCTGCCACGGGCAGGGACACCTTCCACTAGCCCAGCTTGCTCAGAGCCCCATCCAGCCTGGCCTGGAACACTGCCAGGCTTGGGGCAGCCACAGCTGCTCTGGGCAACCTGTGCCAGGGTCTCAGCACCCACACAGGGAAGAATTTCTTCCTGATATCCAATCTAAATCTGCTCTCGGCCAGCATGAAGCCATTCCCCCTTGTCCTGTCACTCCAGGCCCTTGTCAAGAGTCTCTCTCCATCTTTCCTATGGGTTGCCTTCAGGCACTGGAAGGCCACAATGAGGTCAGCCCAAAGCCTTCCCTTCTCCAGGCTGAACAATCCCAACTCCCTCAGCCTTTCCTCCCAGCAGAGCTGCCCCATCCCTCTGGTCACTGTGGTCCCTCCTCTGGACTTGCACCAACAGGTCCATATCCATCCTGTGTTGGGGACCCCATATTCTCTATTCAAGTTTGCAGCACTACTGTGCTCCTGTTGGTGGATAGTCAGTAACTCCTAAAGACTTCCTTAATTATTTGTAATTACTATTTTTATCAGTACTGGTATTCAAAGATGCTACTGCATATTCACAGCAAGATGCAAGAAACACCCAGCAGCTCTTGGCTGCAGTGTCCTTCCAGGAAGACTAACACAGCTCCCGGAGTAAAACCACCCCACAGTCCTTTTAAATATTTGAAAAAGGACAACAGTAACAAAAAAAAAAATTCTTAAATTATGCCAAAACCTGTAATTTCAGCTTTTGACACCATGCCTTTCCCATGAAAAAAACACAAATATCTTTAATGCACAGGCCAAAGACCATCAGGAATGACCCTCACAGCTCTCGGCTCCAGAGAGCCTTGAGGGCTGAGGT
Source organism: Hypocryptadius cinnamomeus (assembly GCA_013400635.1). NCBI lineage: Eukaryota > Metazoa > Chordata > Aves > Passeriformes > Zosteropidae > Hypocryptadius > Hypocryptadius cinnamomeus. Next base: position 5,476 of record VYZP01021225.1, read on the forward strand.
CACAGCATCCCATGAGCTGAGTTTTATCCCTTTCTCTCTCCATGACAAACACCTTATTGTCCTGGGCCAGGCACTGCCCACAGAGCAGCAGTGTTTGGGCGCTGCAGATCCTTCGGAGGCAGGCAGAAATGTGCCAGAGCACATTTGCAAAAGTTGTTTTACTGGAATTCTTCCAACTAGATCTGATTATCAGATCATCTTCTGCCATATATGCAAATTGATTGGCTGAAGCTGTAAAACACAGCACTTGGGTGCCTGGCCAAGTGTCAAAACAGTTTCAAAGGCACAATTTTGAATAACAGTGACAAGGTGGTTGTTTTGATTCTCCCTGGCACTTAGGGGGAGCAGGTCTTGGCCAAATGAAATGCATGACAAAAAAATTGTTCAATGTTCATGAATTCAGAAACAGTTCAGAGTTAAAAATCAGAAAGACAGCATGACAAACCAAGTTAATATATTCTCCAGCCAGCCTGAAAACTGACTTTCCTAAGAAATTTTTCCTTCTGCACAGTTCCACTCAGAATTAGCAAAATACAAATTCCTAACTTTTCCATCTCTATTCTGAGCCTGACTTGTGAAATGAATTTTGAACAGTAGCTTTAAAAAACTTTTGAGTTGTCTGAAAGGAAGCCTGTTAGAGAGATGACTATGTTCCATAATGGTATTAGGTTTTAGCTGTTCTCATGAATCAAAGAAATTATACTGGGAGTGCTCGGCTCCAAAGCCAGTTAGAAATTATGGAGATGGTGCTGCCCTTTCCAATTTTCAAATGCATATTTATCAGGTCTTGTGGGCCTTTTACAGTCTAGTGAAGCTTTAATTCTAAAAGATACAGAGATGCAGCTTAGTGGAAGTGGCATCTTCAGTCTCTGTTTCCTTATCTTTTCAAAAACAGCACTGAGAGTTACGCACATGGATTTTGCAAAATGCTGCAGTCTCATCCCCCATTTTTATCAGCTGTTCAGCTTTGAATAGCAGTTCAGTATTCGTCATGTCAGCAGTACTGCCCTCCAGGAACTGCATCCCCAGCCAAACCTCAAAAGATTCGCTTCTTGGCATGGGCAGCTCCTCACAAGCTGCTCTGCTTTCTGCCAACCACTCTGGATTGAGGCTTAGCTTCCAGCACCCAGTCGCAGAAGATGCTACCAACAGGAGCACAACTGATGCTTTCGACCCACCCAGTTCCTCTCATCTCAGAGCAGTATCCAGAAATAGCTGCAAAGATCTGCAGTGGCTTAGGAGAAGAGCCACCTGTGCTCTGGCAGGAATTTCAGGGCACAACTGGAAGGCATCTTCTTACAGTGAGAACTTTTGCCTTGGAGGGAAATGCTCAGTGGAAGCTGGCTTCTTTTAACACCACTCCACGATGTAGTCTGTGGCACCTGAAGTTTAGCAGCTCCACAAGCATGAAGCAGAAATTCCTCTTGGCTGACAAGTATTTGTTTGACTCAGATCACACTGAAGCACGTTTAGCATGACTGGGATAAAAGAGGTTTTAGTTTAATGTACTGCTCAGCAAGAGGAAAAAAACCTTATAAACAACCAAGAAGCAAACCACATCCAAAACTAGATTTAATTGCAAATTAGCAAGGACAATTGAGTAGTGCTTAATGCAGACACAAATCAAGAGAGGAGATTCAATGGTTCACCAGAGACTCCCCAAGATACATAATTTTGTAATTAATGACACTGCTTTCTGTACTTTAGGGTACAATGTGTACCACCCCTCCTGGAGTGAAACACGAGTTTTGTTTTGTGGTTTTATTTAAGCACACTGTTGACCGTAATTAGAGGAAAAGAAATGATGCATTTATATGTCATCTAAACGAATGTTTTTTTGAGAAGTCTTTCAAATCTCCCAACTACCAAATCAAGTCCAGTAAAGTAATTCAAGCATGCTATAGGCCATACCTACATAACAACGTGCCATTTCTTAGAGTAAAACCAAACCAAACCAGAAAAACCTCATCATCAGGTTAAATAACACTGTTTCCACTGGAAGATCCCCTCAGAAGCAAAAGGGTGAGCAGGAGCAAGCTTCTCTCAGGAAGGCCGGTGAAGTCTTTGGGACATGAAGTGCAAGGAGTCTTCCAAGTGCATCATGAAGTTGTAAGCTGAGCACTAATAAAAGCTCAGACAAGTAGAAGATGAAGAAATAAGGCAATTCATATGGGGACAAAGCCCTCGGTGGTCTCGGTTTTGAGCAGTACTGAATTCCCACAGCTGATGCACCAAAACTGCAGCATCCCTTAGCCATCTTGGACATACCTTTTTTCTCCTAGGAGTGCACGTCCTTTAATTATTTCTGGGCAGACTGCAATAATCTGTAAGACAGCTGATGTAAATGCTCCTTAACTGTCAGGATGGCTTTTCACTTCAAGTACAATTTTCTGAACTCATTTATTTTAAAAGAAACAGTAAATCTGAATTTCTTACATCTAGAATTCATGCTAGAGCATATTTTTTTAAGCTTTCTATGAGCATAAACAGGTTATTTAAAAAACATTACAGAAATTAGTCTGTTGTTAGGAAACCTCTTGAAAACAATTACTGAGAAATTCTGTAACACTAATTTTTGGAATATACTCTGCTTGCTTGACTACATTTCATAAATTAGAAATGGGTTTTATTTGCCTCATCTGAAAAATCATTGTTAAGAGTTTTACAATGAATGAGCTCATGAGAGAATTACAAGGACATAATGCATGCCATAACATAGTAAAGAATAAGACAGGCTGACCTCATTAAAGTCATGAATTTGCAAAGTTTTCCTGATCAGGACAGCATCTGAAGCACTTTTTTCAACTCGACACAAATTATAATATTCTAAAATGTTACCACTTCAAAGAGATTTAGGACTACCTGTACCTGTTTAGATAACAGGACTTTAGCTGAATATAAATCACAGAAGACACAAAATATTCAAAAGCCCAAGATGCTTAAATGCAAAATATTAAGAAATAAAATATAACACTGTCTTTAACTCTTATGAAAATTCACACCTTAAGTGAACTTCAGATATTTGCACTTCACTATCAGATGCAGACTCTAAGTACCTGCACAAGTCTGCATGAGAAGGACACTCACTGGATTGTTGTTGCTGTTATGCATGCCACATTTCCTTTCCCTTCCTGCTGATGAACACCCATCTGCTTTCACTTAGACGAAACTTGCCAGACAGCAAAATTAAGATGTTCCAAAATATTTCATTTCACTTGGCCTGTGGCAAATAGTCAAAAGAAAGATTACAGCACTACACGCCCATGCAAATTTGCAACTAGAAACCATTACATTCTATGATACTTTTAATGAAAATTAAAATGCAAGTGAACTGTTTCGTAAATCAAAATGCTACATATTAGATGTGGAAGTCCTTGGAACAGAGACAGTAAACATGCCCTACTCAAAGAGAACAAAAATCAACAAAACAAACCCCTTAGGAGATGCTTATTTATAGGACTGCCAGATCTTAATTTAAAGTTCACCATGACTGCATTGAGACATGATTCCAGGAGCTCTAACATTAACTAAGATTAAATCACCAGCAGCTAAATGGGGTTTATTAGATAATAAAACTGCACAATGCCCACAGTCCCACACATAAAGCCACATAAAGTTAATCTGGTTTGAAATGGCAACTACCCAGACCAAATTTGCTAAAAAGTGTTTGGAGATACACTACTAAAATCTGAAGTTTACAGATTATTGCCATATGAGGCTGGGGAAAAACTTGTTTTATTTCCCTTTCCATCTCCAGCAATATCAAAACACAAGCTCAAAATGAAAACTGAGGAAAACAAGGGGTTGTAAGATGACCAATAAATTTAAATTCTTGCTCATGCATGAACCAGTTGGTTCTCTTGCCAACTCTTTCTACTTCCAAAATACAAGCACCCGAAGTCTAGGGAGCAAAAGAGCACTTGACCACATATCACCAAAATTTGGTATTCTGGTAAAAGCCTTGAGCAGACAACCATGGATACAAAGCACACTGTGCCCAAATGAAACAAGGTGCTTAAATGTCCCTCAAACAAACAAACCAGAAAGACCAAACTGAAAACTACAGAGTTCAGTCAGACCTTGTCATGATCTTTTTGGGTGAGCTGTGATTGTATTTCACATCAAGAAGAACAGAGAAGATTAAAAAGGTTACATTTCCTGGCAAGTTTTGTACCCATAGCACAACACCTTTTGCAATAAGTAAACCCCTATGTGATTTTAGTGGCTTCTTCCTTCAGCTAAGTAAAAGAAAGAAACACTGCCCTGCTCGTAAGCAAATTGAATTGACAGTTCACGTACGGAGAAAGCTGAATCTAGAAGAACCAGCAGGCATCATCCAGTGTGGCATTCGCATTCTCTGAAAAAATCCCTTTGCCCAGGATTTTTCTCCTGGGGAGCTGAGAGGCCTCAGAGAAAAGGAAAACAATTCTTATCTCATTTGCTTCTCCTGTGTTGTGCTCGTCTGGAATGTGTTTGGAGATTGGTTACCCAAAGGTGATTGCCTTATTGGACTCTGGTGCGAGTTGTTTTGACTCATTGGCCAATTAGTGCCAAGCTGCGTCGGGACTCTGGAAAGAGTCACGAGTTTTCATTATTATCTTTTTAGCATTGAATAAGTATATTTTCTGCATTTTTTAGTATAGTATAGTATTTTTAAATATAATATAGTATAATAAAGTAATAAATTAGACTTCTGAGAACATGGAGTCAGATGCATCATTCCTGCCTTTGTCAGGGGTGCCTTGCAAATACAATAATCCAACACATCATATATTTGTTTTAGCTGTAGCTAAAATCTTTTACAGACTATGCTCATATTACAGTACTACCATTCTTAGCAATATCAGAACAATACTTGCAGTAATATTTTTGTTGAACAGCCAGGTCCTGGACTCCCTGATTACATGTGAATTTTGCTCTTCTAGCCTCAATTACTGCAGTGAGAAGACTAAAGCTCAGGAATGCAAACAGATTTGCTCATTTGTCCAATTATTTTCTTATTCAGTGCTTTCTCATGGTTTTTGAGGACATGATTTATGTTTCCTGAATAGCCACGCTTGGCAAAACTAGTGCCATTTGAGGACAACAGAATCTAAGGAGAATCATCCCTGAAGCTAAATCAAAGTGTCTATGAATCAGGCACAGAGGAAGGGTTCCAAGGTTACCCACTTCCAACTCATCTGCTCAGTTTATAGGCTTCATTGAACAAAACTAAATTTATAGCGGGCAAATTTAAAAAGAAAAGTGACAGTTCACTGCACAGTTGTATTTACACAGCATTTCGTAACACTTTTTAGCAAGAAAATGAAGCATTTTCAACAACTTAAAAAAACCCTAAATGAATACAGTTGACAAGCTTCATATCTAAATGAAAACCATTTACTTGAGTCATTTAATAAACTTACATTCAGCATGCTAATGCATTTCCCTTTCAGCCTGCAGCAGACAGGAACTAATACTCTCTGGCATTTGGAGGATACACAAGGCAGTTTTGAGGCATTAGATCTACCCAAGTAAAAACCATGTAGGACAGTACACTCCCTTTACTGAACCTTTGAAATATTCTGGTTCATAAAAACATGCTGAATGCCTTCACAATTAGGAGATTAACTAAGACAGTATAACACAGAAAATCAAAGAAAGCTTTGCCTTCAAACTTGGCCAAACTGCGTTTCTGCAGTTTGTAGCACTTGCAGCATGCACACTGATTCCATCCCATGGCAGGAGACCACAGAAATGCACACTGCTGCTCTGGTAATGCCTTGTGGTTTGGGTTTTTGCTGTTGCTTAGCAGTTATGAAAACAAACCACTTGACAAGGTCAGAATTCATGACAAAGAAGTGTGGTGAGCAGAGCAAAACTTACATACAGAGCCCTATCTTTTGAAGTACCAGCTAAGGCCTTAAAAAGAAAGTTGCTGTAGTCATGATATTAAGGTTACAAATAATGTATTGCCTAGTACAAACTCAGAACAAACCTTGACACTTTTTTGTTCCCTTAAGTTACCTCACACTGAAGCACAAAAAAAGATTTCTGTTGGTTACCAAGTTCTCTGCAATTCTAGTTTACTTAAACACCTTTTTTAACCATGAAAAAAGCAAACCAAAAGTCTTCAGTGACCATAACCAATGCACATCACTCATTCTGCTGGAATTCCATTGCAGATCAAATTAATAATAATACTAATATTACTAATAATAATCTAAAAACAACACCAAAATATTAAATTACACCATCCAAGTTATTCCAGCACGAACACAAAAGACAGACTCTTCACTAGCACAGTGGAAAGAAGTGAAACACCAGGATTCTGAGGGCACATGTTGAGATTTCAGGTCATGAAGAAAGTGAGCATTCCACACCCAACACCTTACAGGTAGGTTTGGCTGGGAGGCAAAACCTGGCTTGCAGCACAGTCCCATGTAACACTGCCTCTCCAACTCTACCAATTCACCTTCAGCAGTAGCCTGGAGCCAGAGAGAAATCATCCACAAAGACAGAATTTTAGAAGAGAGAAGGCAATGAAATGAGTATTACATGTGAAGCATGAGACTCAACAGGCCTGTGTCAGAAGCGGCTCACAGCCTTTGGGACCCACATTCACACATAAAAAGTTCTGCCTACAAACGCAATGTTATACTTTGTAATCTCATGCTAGTGTTCATATAAAATTTCCATTAGGAACAGCATTCCAAAATCAGACTGTATGCTTGTCGTGTGTATAAAGTTCATGCTAACTCCTGGGTTAAGTAGCATGTAACCAGCTTAACTACAAGATTTAGAGGCACTGGTGTTTCCAATAACTCTCGGATGGCCACATGGTGATGACACTAGTCACACATCAACCAGCTTTGTTTTAAACATGTTTGGGTTCAAAAAATCATCTGTGCAATGTGATGCTCCCTGACGATAAAGCTTTAGCCATATGGTTCACTCCTTCTCTCCAGCGACACAAGTGATTTTACCTCTACCCTACATGTTTCCATGGTATAACAACAATCTCTTCATTCCTTTCAGTTTAGGGCACCAAGCACCCAAAGAGAGGTATTAGCAGGGGTCTTATGCAGGGGCAATTTCGGGAGAGGGGAAACTAGGTTACAACCTGAGGTAGAGATGAGTCTGTCCTCGGAACTCCCTGAAAAATAAAGAGAAGTGGTGGGATCATGTTAACACCATGACTTTGGTACAAGGTGCCCAAAACCACTTCTCAACTATTCTATGGAAACAAAGGCCCTTCAGTAAACTGTATTTGTATCACACCTCAAGAACCTTGAATCTCTCAAATAAAATCCAGTCTAAAGTCTAAGCACAAAGTGCAATTTAAAATTAACAAGCCACTTACTACATGACAAACAGAACCAAGAAATCCAGGTAACACTACAATTTATTTCAAAGCTATGTGACTGCAAACTCAGCTCAGAATTCCCAGCTGGGCTGCTCAGAGAAGAAAGAGCAGATCATATCCAAGAAACTAAAACTTATTTATGCTTTTGTTTTCGTAACAATGACCCCTCAGCTTCTTGAGCAAAATGCAATTACACATGATTGATTACACTCTTACCTTAGCTGCTGTCACTCTGTAGTTCTTAAGTTCATTTCGTAAATGCTCTTGCATAATCTGTGGGGTTTAACCAGAATCAGGTTTGTATATTCTAACTCCTACGTGCATGTGGGTTTATGCATGTAGCCTAACAATGAGATTTGCTGGCTGCAGTCACACAGTTCACTTTCAGGAAGGATGCCCAAGAAGACAGGTACTGACCTTCCCATCCTGTCTTCTTAGATACCCCTTGAGCATACCCTTACTTCTGACTGCTGCTCCTGCTTCTGGACTGAAAACAAAAATGAGCATGCACATATTCCTAATACATTAATAATGTAATTTACACAATAAATGTTTTCCAGAACATTTTCTCTTTGAAATGTATTTTCAAGATATTCCACATGTATATAATTTCTGGTTTTTTTGTATACCTCCTCTGAAATCTATACTAGGTCATAATTAACCCCCCAATATATCCAGCAGAGGGAGAGACATTCCGAACAAGAACCTTTCCAGTAAAACAGCCACAGTGAACACTGATGCTTAAATTAAGCTACAATAAACATATTAAATCTAGAAACTGAAAAACTGTGTTCACATCCAAAAACAACTGACTGAAAATCTGAATTCTTAAAAATAAAATTATTTCGTTGAAGTGAAAATTGAGGCTTGGTAGGGGATGAATAGGAAAAGCAATTATTTATTTCATTTGACATTAGTCCATTGCTAAGTACAGATATAATTTACTACATATAAGATCAATGGCAACTTTCGTAATTACAATCATGGCTTGGAGGGATAGAGGGAAATGTTGCTATAGCAATACCAACCATAAGAAGAAAATCCACATCTACTCAGAGCATCATTTCTACATTGCACTGTTTTTATAGCAAAGCCCTTTAGCACAGAAGAGTGCAGTAAATCCAGAGTAACACCAATTTTCATCACATAGACATAGTCTGGGCAAGTATTTCACAGAAATATCCTGAATAAGGAAATGATGGCCACACATCAAGTAAGATTTTGTTCAGTTTAAGTACTTTCATTCAGTATATGTCAACTGAAGTCAAGAGTTTAAATCCTGGCTTTCCTAAGCCAACTTCTCAGAAGTTGATTCAGAAAACAAAATATTTAGGGGTTGGCTGGGTGTTTTCCCCCTGTTCTCTACATAATCCCAAGCAGCCGAAATGAGATCTGATCCTCCTTAAAACTGGTTTGACTTTGGTCTGCAGGGTTTCTTGGCTCAGGCAGTAAGTGAAAGAAATAAAACTGGTTTGGAACTGGAATCAGCCCTGAAGTGAGTACAGGCACGTTTGCGTGTTCCTACCCCTGATACAGCTGGAATCAGTGTTTATCTGAGAGTCAGATAAAACACGTTGTATGACCAACACACCGTTGCAACCCAGCCTCAAGGGAGGGAATTCCCACCCACAGGTTTCTGGCAGTGGGACTTGCCTGTGCGTTTGGGGAATCAGGACTTCGGGTGTTTCTTTCTAGCTTGTCAAACGTTGACCCCATTCTGTCTGTCTCCGCTCCTACCCTGGATTACTGACAAAATCATGCTTCCAATTATCCTGGCTTTTAGCCCACTACTTTTTCACCTTTCCATGAGTTGGTGTCTTCAATTAAATCTTGCGGCATTCGCAATCAATCACAGTCAGATTTAAAACAAGGATCAAACTCAATTGAAAACAATCATCAACACCCATCTGTGAAAACAGATCTATTATGATTCCAACACCTGATTTTCTCACGTCTCTTTCTCTCTTACTTTTGACAAACTGAGTTTCAAAAACAGATTTCTATACATTTCTACAGTTTCTAGAACACCTACAAGGAGAGAAGCAATGACTACAGTACACGTAATGCTGAATAATTCAAATTAAATAATTCTGATTAAATACAAATTACCTGGCTTCCAGTGGTCATGTGGACATGGTGGTGTTTATTCCCAAGGCAGGTATCAAAAGAGCAGAACATTTGAAAATGGCTAGGCAATATAAACCCACACCTCACACAGAGTTAAGGACTCCTATATATGGATACATTCCAAGCTGACAATAAGGAGGAAATCTTTATAGAAGGACTTCCATTGTCCACCATTTCAGATTCACCCTCATGGACACCAGAATGTCACAGCTGTACAAAATTGTTCCTCTGCACTGCTCATCCCTGATGTCCTGGGCAGAATCACAGAAAAACACAAAAAATCCTGCTGCAATTCTTTGCAGATCAGCAGTTCGATTCTCTGTTTGGAGAAGGACTCTCATCAGTACTAGATGAGGTCTGCCACAGCTTGGTCCAGCTGAGTCTCAAAAACACCCAAGGAAAGACTCCACCACCTCTCTGGGTGGCATGTTAAAACCCTTGTGCTACTCAGTGGCGAAAAACATTTTCCTAATGACCAGTCTGAACTTCTCCTAATAGCCAGCCTGAGCTGCAATTTGTGACAGTTGTTCCTTGTTTTAACGATCTGCCACAAACAAGAGCTCATTTCCATAGTCATCAGAACTTGTCTTCAAGAAGCTACAGGCTTCTATAAGATGGCCTCTTCTTTCGGGCAAACTGAAACAGCCCAAGGACCCATATCTCTCGTTATTTATGGTTCCCATGGCTCAGAATCACCTTGGTAATCCTCTCCCCATTTTCTAAACATCGTGCTTTGCATTTGAGGAACCTTGGGACTGACTGAAGAACCAGAGCATGCAGCAATGCTGAGAAGGACAATTACTTCCCCAGACCTGCTGGCCATGGAGACCACCATGCTGTCTGACTTATTTGCAATGAAAATGCACCACCAACTCATTTCCGACTTGGCAGCAAGCATCACATCTCATAGCTTTCCCATAAATGTTCTCTTCAGCCAGCTGCCTCCCAGGCTACGTTGCTGCAAAGAGTTGATCTGCACAGGCACAGAACTTCATGTTTATCTCACTGAACTTCAAGAGCTTTCTGTTAGCCAAATCCCAGGCTTCCTAAGACCCAGCTGAATTGCATTTCTACCACTTCATGCACTGAACTCTCTCTTGCCAATTTAATGTGACCTGTAACTTTTCTCTGGGTGCATTCCATCCCACCATCTAAGTAATTAACAGAGAGGTGACATCACTGGCCCAATCCCTCACAGACCAGTGACACACTGAGCCATGGAAGACAACACTTTGAACTCCAATATCCACACGATTTTCAATTAATCTAACAATCCATATACTTCCTCAGTGACAGATGATAACAAACACCAGAGTCAGTCACAGGATGGTTTGGGCTGGAAGGCCCTTAAAGACCAGCCAGTTCCAACCCCCCTGCCATGGGCAGAGACACCTTCCACTAGACCACGTTGCTAACGTTCCATCCCTGGATTGGGCATTCAGAACTTCTCTGGACAACCTGTGCCGGTGACTCACCACCCTCACAACAAAGAATTTACCCACCAATATGCCCACATCTACATATTTGGTCATTTATTCACAAAAGGCATTCAGGTGCATCAAATACTTCTTGCCCCTGGTACATTTGGGTCAACAATTCTTGATTATCTTCTCATTCTTCTCACACTTGAAAAAAAATTCCCTGGAAACATGATATATAACATTTCTAGGGACTGCAGAAGGCTGACTAGCCCTGAACTACCCTTCTTTCTCTCCTTAAAAAGATGGGTGTAATAAATAAAGCCTTTCCCCAGTTTTCAGGAATCTCTCTGATATATTTTCATGGAGAATTGCAACTGCACAACTGCAATTGCATCACCTCTGTCTTTCAGCATCCTAGCATCAATCCCATCCAGCCTGACAGATCTGAACATAGTCAGCTTTTAAAAATAGTTCTGAGTAGTAAAATATTCTGTTTCCTGTGCTGCACTGCTTATTTAAGTTCTCCTAGGCAAGCTTTGCTTTTGTACAAAACTGTGTTTAGAATAAGAACATACCATGACTCCTGCCTGGTGGGACAAATTGCAAGACAGGCCACCTCTTGCTCATGCACTCAATCCCACACTGCTTGGGCTCTGAGGACACAGCATTTATCCCCACCCCACTCTTATAAAACTGGAGAGGGCTCTGCCCTCAAGCTCCATGAGCAGCTACCTACCAAAAAGTGCTTCTCACAACTAGCCAGTGACATTAAAGAGAAGAGAACCCAAATACTCAGAGCACTAGCCTCAAAATACTCATTAAGGGAGAAGAACTGAAAGCCAAGAAATACCCACAGCATAAAGAAAACTTTCAACCCTTTCCTTAATAGTATCTCCAAAGTAACTGAAGGAAAAGAGTAACTCACCTTTCTGACACATGAGGTTAAATTCACTTAACAGGACTAAAATTACTAGATTCCACATGGATTCTGCTAGGACGTGGTTACTCCAGGGGAACAGTGGAGACCCAGTGAGACCCCCCTTCACTGATATTAAAGAACCTCACTGCTGCCTTGACAGATCTGCCAGGCTGACTTCCTGAATGCTCAGTGCAAGATTGCTACCTACCCTTTCCTCTGCCTTTACCAAGGACCTGCAATCCTCTGCAGACTCGTCACTACTTGTTTCTGAGTTGAGAAACAGAAGGACCCAAATGCTGTCTAATGGCAGCATTTCCAGAGGTCTTCAGACAAAGCCTTCTGTGCAGATGCCAATTCTCAGTATTCAGAACAAAAGAAGGGAAGCTGTTTCCACCGTATGCAGTTTTTGAACACTACTCCCTACTCCATGTGTTTAGACAACACCTACACTCTGCTACAGAATCCCAGGATGGCTCAGGCTGGAAGGGACCACAGTGGGTCACTGGTCCCACCTCCCTGCTCCAGAGGGGCCATCCCAGAGCACAGGATTGTGTCCAGAGGGGTCTGGAATATCCCCAATGAGGAGACCCCACACCCTGTCTGGACAATCTGTTCAGGGCTCGGTCACTGCCCAGGACAGAAGTTCTGCCTCCTGCCCAGGTGGAACCTCCTGGGATCAGTCCCTGCCCGTTCCTCTGGTGCCATCGCTGGGCCCCTGGAGCAGAGCCTGGGCCCTGCTCGGAGCCCTCCCTGCAGACAGGGACACCCAGGGCTGAGGGCCCCTCTCAGCTGGGGCTCCTCTCGAGGCTGGACAGCCCCAGCTCCCTCAGCCTTTCCCTGACAGAGATGCTCCAGGCCCTAAATCATCTCTGCAGCCTCTGCTGGCCCTGCTCCAGGAGCTCCATGTCCCTGCTGCCCTGAGGAGCCCAGGACTGGACACAGCACTGCACCTGTGCCACACAGGGCAAAGCAGAGTTAATCTCATGTTCTTTGTAACTGTGAAGTGGGAAACAAGAGCAAAACACTGCCTTGCTCCTCTTCATTCAGCCTATGTCATGCTGGCAGACCTCTGTATCTGATTTCAAATCTACCATGTCTACCTAATTTTCACATACTTTGTACCACTTATTATCACTCGTGTGCTTTGCTATGGTCCCTTTGCTTTCCAGTACTAATGCCACACTCTTACAAAGAAAATACACATCTCCAATGAGTGTGCAAGTAAACACACAAAGTGTAAGTAAATTAAGTGCAAACTTAATAGGACCACTAAAATGTTTTCTGGCAGAAAACATTCTCAAGAGGATAGAGCCCACACTACCTGTGGCCCAACATATCTTGTTCTTTTAGTATACAGTCATGGTGGAGAAATATTAGTAGAACTTTCATGCTTATGCTAAAACATCAGAAGATATGTTCCCCTGCTAACATACACCAGATATTTATTTGCATTAAAGAAATTATTTAATCAATGAAGAAACACTCAAAACAAAAACAAACCAAAAACAAAAACCACCAAAAAAAAATTAAATTAAAAAAAAACAAAAAAAAACCCACCAAAAAACAAAACAACAACAACAAAAAAACCAAAAAAAACCCCAACAAACAAAACAAAAAAACCCCAACAAACAAAAAAAATCCACCCACAAACAAAAAAATAGTTCTACAGTTGTAGGTTTACAACTTATGAATAGGAGGACAACAAAGAGAGAAAACTGATAACAGTGCACTCAGATCAGAATTTGCTCTTCAAAGGAATGAAGGTAAATTTCCATAAAGTATGAAAAACATGGCATTTTAAAAAGCTAAGGCAATGAAATATGACCTTTTCATCATGGAATTAATTATCCTTACTGTATTTTCCCGGCCTTAATCTTCCTGTACTTTCAAAACAATTATCAAGTAGATGCAATACCTCTATTAGTGCAAGTGGAACTTTCTTGTTTGCTAAGATTTTTTTGCACAGCACTGTACAGAATAAAAACCCATCTACCTACAGGACACTCCAATGAAAATCTGTAAATGATTTAAAAGAAGTTGCTGCTAGCAATTATGAGCACTTTAGATAAAAAGCAGCTCTAACAGGATATTTTGGGCACTATACTTTGCATGGAAAGGACATAAGGTTGCACATAGCAGGTAGGATTTTTGAAGTCCAAAAGAAAAAAAAGAAAAAAGAAGTGCAAGGAAGTGCCCATTTTATTTTATAAATGACTCAGCAGTACTGGGTGATATTTTTACAGAGCTGCATGGAGCAAAGCACCAAATGCTGCCAACGCTACTCTAGAGTGATAACATAGACAACACACTGAAAATTGTTTGTTTGGAGTAAAAATCCATATGAGGACTTGCATGCATTTCACAAAACCAAATCCTACTGTCTTAATTCCAACAATCAGATGTAATAAATTCAGCTTGCTCTTCTTACCCAGGAGACAAAGTACAAGTTTCCTGCTCTGTATCTAGGAATGCTATGAGACCTACTTCTAGAATTCCACTTTTTATTTAAGGGCTCACAGTCACAATCACATTAGTCACACTCAGTGTAGGTGTACGTAGAAACTAAGAGAACTACTCTCCTTGAAAGCACAGTGTCATTTAATGAAAGACTTACAGTACTGTGACTGTTTCAACATTTCTAACACATGAACCTCAGATCAGAAGTAAGTTCCTGTGAAGGGCTCCAGATCACCTTACTTCATCTCCCAGAACAAGACTTACCTAGGCTGCCAGGGAAATTAAATATTAGTGACAAGCAGAGAAGTTGGATTTTGATAAATGCAGATTATGTCACTTCAGACAGCAAGAACTTCCCCGTCTTCAAAGATGCAGTCTATGGACAGCAATGGAATCTCTGGCATTATGTATTATTTTTTCTTTTTTTCAACATGCTTATCTAATTTTTAATGTTAAGTACCAACAGCTAGATGTGCCAACCTATAACCTTTAAGACTGGAAGTTTAAAATCATATTGAATGCCAAGAGCAAAGCAACCTGTCCTCCTGTGTACATCAGCATCCTGGGCTGGGGGAATTCTGGCCTTCCAGAAAAGGTGACAAATGTGTTCAGTATTAATGCAACTTCAGCCTGTTGATGATTCACCATCAAAGGGGTGACTATTGAAACACAAATATTCACTACTTGAAAACCCATGCTGCAGTATATGTAGCACTGACAGGCAAAAGTTTCCAAGAGGAACCTGAGAATTAAGACACACATTCCCTGTCCAAGTGGAATAGTATGAGCAGCTAATGCCTCTGTAGGCTGTGATTGACTTGCTGTCAGATCACAGTTTAGTTTCGCATTATGTGGTTGGTTCAACAGTATTACTGTGTTGGCAGAGTCCAGACATCTCATCTTTAAAATATGGGTGGGGTGTCATCACATCATCTTGGAAGCACACAGTTCCACCTTCTCCTCAATCTTCTTGCTGGGAACTCTTTGTGGACAAGTTTATCAGCTGTAAGCAATGCCTTACCAGTTCTTGAAAAACCCTGAGCCAGCCAAAGCAATAGGCTTTCACCTTGGTGGAAAATTCAGTGCTCCCAATGGCAGAAACACAATCTCAGCTGTATATGGGCCAATACAAACATCCAGCAGAAAAAAAATGCTGGGCCAAAACACCTGAGGCCACATTTATGGAACATTCCAGTACCAGGAACTGATACTTCTCCACAAATCAGCCGATTTGGACCCTGTAGCAAACAACAGAATGCCAGATTTGAGACAAGTGCCTGTAAAGCACTGATTTTAGTGTGCATACAGACAGCTTTAGAACATGGTGGAGATAGTTCAATTCTGCTCTTAGTCAAAGAGATTAACACACAGCTAGCAGTCTCCCTGATACGACAGAGGAATGAGGGGTCAGGAATAGGCCAAAACAAAGACGAAAGGATACACCTCTGGCAGGAAATGAGGCTCTGTGGTCACAGCCTGAGCTCTCTCAGCTTAGAGAAGTGGCAGCAGAACTAGGTGAAGGAACAAACCAAAACGCCTGGGAAAGGACACAGAGATTAGGAAACAAGGGAAATGAAAAACATTTACTGAGAAATGAATCAAGGATCCAGCATTTCCTATCAAATCACTGTGTTGTTTAGGGTACACTGAAACCTTAAATTCGAGTACAGCAGAAACCCATTGGCTGCTTTAAGGATGCACAGGCAAAGGCAGTGCACTGAACATAAATGTAAGAGTAAAGAAAAATTAAAACCATAGCTAGACACCGTTATAGCAAATGTTACTGGTTATCTGCAGAACCACAAAGGTTTTCCAGTGAGCTGGCAGGTTCGAGTACTGCATCTAAGTGCAGGATTTGATGGTTATTTTGCTACACACAACAGAGCATGGCATAACACCTGGGCTCCTGGCCCTCTCCTCTCCGCAAGTGTCACCAACTTTATTTCAGATGCAAAGAAAGGCATGAAGAAATGCAGAGGGGATCACTGACTTTTGTTACATACTAGGAATGTATTGCTCTGGAGCGTCTAATGAAGATAGCAGCAATGAGGACTCAAAGGAGGTCACTGGTAGAAACCACTGTCATTCAATGTCTGTAACATCTTGACCTGGGATTTCACTTCTTCCTGCAGCAGGGCTCCACAGGGAAGTGGAAGCAGAACCACATCAAAGCAATAACGTACATTACTGGAGAAAGGATCACAGGGGATATAAAGAGCTAGGCTGAGAAGTTCCAGCTGCACTTGCAGGAATAAAGAAGAATCTACTGCACATACTACATGGCTATCAGAGCTCCGAGGCTGCATAAACAGATCTTTTATCACAAAAGCAAGCAGGTTGTTTCTTTGCAGTCTGCAGGATGGTAAGTAGAGCAGCAAGGACCCAGTTATACATGCTGAGGGTTAACTAAGGGTGTAATTCTGTCTGTCACATTCAATTTAGGAATGTGAATACATTTCATATGAGTTTGGGTGTCTTACTAATGGCCTGGGGAGCAATAGCCTTAGCCTCTTCAAAAATTTTTTGTCCAACAAAGGAGTTGAGTCCTTTACAGCAATGACATTTAATTCAATATCCAAAGGCAATCTAGTAGCAGTCCTGGACTGTGATGTTCTCCTTGACTTAATGCTAGAAGCAATGAATAAGCTGATGTCAGTATATGCAATAGTTTTGCTAAGGGCTCCCTCTGTAACAAAATTTCACCCACAAAATTGTCCTTAAAATTAGGTTTAAACAGAATCATGCCATGCATTTCAGACCAACAGATAACAAAAATAAAAGAGCTCTGTGAGCATGTACTACATCAGAAAGTGCTTTAGGTCAGGGAGGCAAGTCCTTTTATCTCTCTCCCCCCCACACTCTCCCTCACAACAGAGCACTTCTGAAACTCCTCCATTATATACCCACAGCTCAAGCATGGGACTGGAGAAGAAACCTATTCATTTCTGTCCTTACAGAGAAAGATTTTTAAAACCAATACCCAACAAGACCACATGTTAGTCAATAAGCAGAGACAGGTGGTAAAAGCAGATGGTTTTGAAAAGATTTGTGCCAGTCCCTGGCTCCACCATCCCAGAAGCTCCACAGGGTACTGGCAGAAGAAGTGGTTCCTTTCCTTTTCTCTCCTTTTCTTACTCCAGAAAACCAGCAGCTGATCTTGTCGTTGCCACAAAGGCAGGAAAGGACAGGCAAAACACACTCATGTTCTTCATCCCACCTCCAAACTGCTTTTGCCTCTCCGCAGAAGCCCAGCTGAACACAAGCCACTGCTCTAGGCTGAGCAGCCAGGTGCCCACTTGACAAGAGACACAAACCCACTCCTGTGTTTGCTGGTCCCAGCCAGGACCAGAGTGGGCAGAGCTCCGAGGTTTTGCAGTCACTCACCACAGACCATGACCACTTTGCTTCTGACCACACCAGAGGATGGCACCTAAGAGAGCATCACAGCACACTGCAGTGCTGAGCCCCGGCACACACACCCGCCCGCAGGCCAGAGCCCTGCTCAAAGCACCAGCACCTGTTTCTGAAGGCCCTAGTGATGAAGGAGGCATCTCAGATGCTGCAACCCCACACAGCCAGACTTTGACAAATGGTGAATGACTTCATGTCACAGAACGATACGGCAAATGGGAGCAAAGCTCACGGAAGCACAGCACGGAGGTGTAATGTGTGTATTCACATTACACCTCAAAACAGAAAAAGTGGGCAAAAAACCTTCATTTCATGTGTAAATAACAGCAGTGACAGAAAAATATATTTCCAATGAGTGTCGTGTGTTTGGCCAAAGCAATGTTGATTGCTACAGGTGCAACCTTCTCCAAGTTACTGCTACGTATGCTCAGGGAACCCACTAAAGACGAAGAGACAGCATGAGTGTCATGCTGTCGTTTCGGGCCCACTGCCTCAGCTGGAGCACAGCACCAGCTCCAGTCAGCTGTAACTCTCCCCTGAGCTATCACTGCTAAACACCTTATCACACCTAAAATGATGACTCAGACCATTTCTTATTCTGCCAATGAATCACTACATGGTGCCACCTCTGGCTACTATCAAAACCGCCTGTAACCATCTCAGCCATTAACTCCACAGTACACTCATTCCAAAGAACCTTTTAGAACACTGCTCTGCTCTGTTAATACCCACGTATTTTGGGAGTAAATTAAGAATCTCTCTTTCAGCATTTACTGAAGCGTAGGGTAGGAACTACACTCCTGAAAGGCCTGGTACTTTTCCTACACAGCATCTCCATTTTTCAGATTTTTCAGAAAGAGGAGTGATTGGCTCAATATCAACATAAGAGTTGCCCTTGCTTTACATTTCTTAAAACAATACAACTGCATAGCTTTGTAAGAACCTTTTTCTTGTTGTTTATCTATCCCACTGTTTACAAAATTGCAGTCAATTAACATTTCCATAATTTCACCCACAATATCAAGGTAGTTTCCGAAGGAATATTCTAGAGAGAGTTGTAACACAATAGCGCAATTATATTCAGCAGCCCCCAAACAAGAAAAGGCCTTTTCTGAACCACATACAGCAAAATAAATCCCCCTTCTTCGCATTAAATCAGGGAATCTTTCTTTCCTTCAAACGATTAAGTTTATGGCTTCTTTCAGGAAGGTAAAGCAGAAAATAAACAAACAAACAAACCAAAAAAAGAAGCTGTCAGTCCATCCAGTCCCAATTTTATCTAGCACTGCAGAACAGTACTGAAAACTGAGTCTGCTACAAAGGTAAACATAAGCCATTCAAAACTGGAACCAAAACCTTACATTTGTTTACAGAAAACACCCCATGGTAAAATTGCTTCTTACCTTTGGACACAATAAAACATGGATCTGGGCTTGGACAAAGGCACATCCGAAAGATGGCTTC
Source organism: Hypocryptadius cinnamomeus (assembly GCA_013400635.1). Taxonomy (NCBI): domain Eukaryota; kingdom Metazoa; phylum Chordata; class Aves; order Passeriformes; family Zosteropidae; genus Hypocryptadius; species Hypocryptadius cinnamomeus. Next base: position 24,620 of record VYZP01021225.1, read on the forward strand.
AGAAACTATATTGTAAGCATCCAGGTTTGTGACCAGTCCTGCCATTCTTGAATGCATTAATCAGTCATCAAGTTTTATATTTTTTGGATACCGGTATAGAGAGTTAAAATTAATTGAAGCGTGAGAAAAACCTATTATAACCATATTTTATGGGCACATCTGCACCACAATTACATTGTGGAAGGAGAAAAATTAATTGGGAAGCAGATAACTTTGGAGTCAAACACAGCAGCATATTTTTGAAGCACGAGATACCTTTTTCTGTGAGCATGAGTGGAAGAACAGAGACCCATGCAATTTCCAGCCACTTGAAACTCCCTAAGCAGGGGTACACACAAAGAGAAACACATTCAAGCAACTTCTGCAAAACACAGCTAATACAAGCTTAGAACAAAACACAATTATAACTGAATTACAGGTATTTTTGCCAAACCTTCAATATGCCTCATGCTTTAACAACAAATATAGTCACAGATTTGAGGGAGAAAGGGTCTCCAGTTTTTAGTAATTATGAACAGAACATTAATTACATACCTACTATTATTATTTCACTATGTAAAGACCTAGTTTGCTGTAATTTTAATGCTGCATGTCACTCAAAGACAGCTAAAGAAAACCTTAAAGCACTATGAAAATAAGAATTTAAAAAAAATACAAAAAACACCACAGACAAAACGTCTGCCTCAGATGGCATTAAAAATGGGAAACACCGGCTTACCATGCAAAAACTGAATGGAAAAGAACTGTAATAAAAGAAAAAGCATCTGCTGTAGTCTTATCTTGAAGGACATAAAGTTTCCTCTTTGACTCAGTTCATCAGACCCTTGAAGGGTACGTCTACAAAAGTGACTGGAGACAGGCAGGCACCTCTCCTCCCTCTCCGACCTGGCCAGATAGGAGCCGAATTAGATCGGGAGGCCGTGCAGAGAAAGGAAAGACTTACAGTACCGTGACTGTAAGTCACAGCATTAGCACAGCACCAAGGGAGCCCGTGATGCTGAACGTCCCCCCTGCGAGGAGCAGCAGGGCGCTCTTCCCCCCAGCGCACGATCTCCGCAGATCCCTCGCCGTGCTTTAGTCAGGCGTTGAGTCACACCCAGGAATTCATCCAACTCAAAACCAGGCCAAGAGCAACCACAAGAGCAGATTTGCATTTGGCCAGGAGTAATAGTCCCATCCCAAGCGGGAGGTTGGGAATGCGTAGCCAGAGGTGAGGCAGGCAGGCAGACCCCCTGGTCAGACAGGAGCCCACATTTAGGGAGCAAGGTTTGGGGAGTGCCAGCGCAGCTCCACACCAGCACAGGTGAAGAGCTCCCAAACGAGAACTGCCTTTGTGAAATAGCTGCCTGAGCCAGGGAAGTCAACGTCCTTCGAATTATCCTTATTTCCAGACACATCTGGTGATGCCTGACTCTTTCCATGACCCACTCCTAATAATTTAGATAATTTCAATCTCGCTGGATAATATTCAAGCTTCCATTTCTTAAGCCTGCTTTGTGGACTCAGGACCCTTAGGGAAACAATGCTGTAATTTTTCATAGTGATAATAATGAAATAATGCATTATTATAAGACAATGCTAATATTATCCCCTGCAGCTGTTACTCCCAATATTTTCTTCCAAACATAGCAAAACCAAAAACCATAGTAAGATAAGCAACAGTGCCCAGATGAGTCAGGTACTCATCGATACAGTTTTCTCCACCCCACTGATTTGCTCACATGATCTGTCCCTTCTATAGGTCAAAGTAATTTGCTATTGGGGAAAAACCTGGCAAAATCTTCTGAGCTAGAAGCTATGTGAAATGTATGGGGGCGGGGGGGGAAGGTTTTTTCCAATGACAAGTTTAATTCTGCAGGCTGCTCCTCTGGAGCAAGGATCTACACTCCACCACAGGACTCAAAACCATCAGTATTCAGAAGATTTCTGAAGACAATGACCACTTGTTTGTGTTCTCCACCGCACCATGCAGCCAAATGACAGCTTCTGTGCCTTTGGTCAAACTGCCAACAGTCCCTGACACAATCCTTCTGCCCTGTCATCATCCATGTTCCTCTCCGTCCCACACCTTCCCAAGTCACCCACCTCCCCAAGATCCAGGTTTGTCAGACCTGAACTGACTTTGGGGAAGGTACAAGAAGCTTATCAGTCACAGCTGCTTCCTGTAACAGAGCCACAAACTTTGTGCCTCTGTTAACAGGCCATTTCCTATTACTTTCCTAGTAGATGATCTCTAGATATATTTTTCCCAGCTGACATACTTTGGGTTCTATTTACTCAGCCTTTTCTCACATGGTCAAGATGTTTTAAAACTACATTTCCCCACCATTAATTTAAACAAGCCTTAACAGGGATTAAACTTGAATCCTGAATTGGAAGAACTGAAGAATTTGTGGCTTTGTTACAATACCAGATCCATCCTCAAACATACTCTAAATATAGTAGAAGGCTGGCCTAAATCTGCTATTCCTTCATGTTTAATTCAGATGCCTTTGAGTGAATGCATCCCCACCCCCCTCAATTTTCTCATCACCCATGTACTGAAATTTATGGTGACTTTAACTTAGACAAACACCCCAAAACACAAAGGAAATGTTTTAAAACACTATAGTTATGCAGAAACAAATTGTCAGAATAACACAATAGATGTAGAGGTTAAAGCATTACATTGCAGCAGGGATTTTACAACTTCACTAAAGCAACTATCAATTTTTAAACTATGTAGTTCCTTCAAACAGTCCCTAACTCAGTAATGAACAGAACTTGAGACTTTTCTAGTCAAGAACATTACCACTAAGCAAGAAACTATGATGCTTTGATACAGCAGTGCAAATCAAAATAAACTCCAGTAGCAAATCTCTGTGCCACCAGCTTCTTAACAAGTGGGGATGAAGGTTCCCAGAATGCCAGCATGCACAGAAAGTTACACTTTACTAAACTAACAAGCCAAAACAATGTGAGCTTTGGTATTGAAAGTTTCTGAAAGGCCTTGCACTTTGTTGTGTTTCTGGGATCATCTCATAGTTCAACCATACACTTGTTTTAATACAAATTCAAGTGAACCAGGAGTAGATATGGATTTTGGAACACATTTTTCTAGCCTAAAATTGACCTTCAGAGATAGCAAACTCTCAGGCTAAATAAAGATGCAAAACTAGCCTTTTCACTGAATTTATAGTGCAATATTTCTACGTGAACTCCCATTTAGTTTTACTGTTTCCCCCGCACAAGATAATGGTCTGTCATTAGTTGTTTCTCTAGGTATGCCCTTAAAAGGCTCCAAGACAAACACGAAAAAACAAATTGTTCTGAGTAGCATTACTGTGAAGGACTGTATAAGACAAGACAAGGTCACATGTCTCTGGTTTCCAGAGAACTGAGGATATCCTCAAAGGGTCCTGTACCAAAATTTGTGTTTGTGGTGCCCTGCGGGTGGGGGGGGGTAGCAGGGATCCAGTCATTTCCCAATCAAGAGACAGAAAACATCATCAAGGCTCTGAGTAAGGCTCTTTCCTCATATGATTAAAACTCTATCGCTATCTAACACCACGCTTCTATTAAAAAACCCAAAAACAACGTATGGGCCTAACAGCAGTAAAACAAAAAGGCAATCCTCCCCCAAAATTAGATTAGACCTTCCTTTATTTTGAACCGTATCCTACTGACGATTTACCCCCACCCGCAGCCAACTCTGCGGCGAGGCAGAGCGGGAGCCGCTCGCCACATCCTCTCCTCATTCACAGGGTCGCACCCCGGCGTCAACTCACCCAAGGAACAGCCGAAGCACCAGCGGGACCGGGGTCCCCGGTGCCAGGGGCTCGGCCCGGCCGCTCCCGCCTCCCCGGCCGCGGTACCTGCCCGGTACGACCCCGCCGGAGCCCACCGGCCCCGCGGCAGCCGCTGCAGCCGGCCCGGCCCCGCCGCCTCCCGGGCATCCTCCCTCTCCAGCGTCGCCTCCTCCTCTCCCTCGCCCCCACACCATCTTCTACCTTCTTGGATGTTTTGGGTTTTTTTCCTTTTCTTCCCTCCGCGGTGCCCCAGCGGGTTGTTACCTTCAATTGCCGCTTTTCCGACCAATTCCTGTTTCCAAATCGCTGCCCCCCACCTTCCCCAGCACGCAAGCAACTCCCGGCAAAGAAGAGGCGGAGGAAAAGAGAAAAAGCAAGCAAGCAAAAAAACCCCCCCAAACCAAAAAACAAAACAAAACAAAAAAAAAACTGAAAAAAACCAAACAAAACCTACCCAAATAAAATTAACGAACCTCTCGTGGCGCTCCGGGTGTGACAGG
>VYZP01021225.1:28912-38993 GCA_013400635.1 Hypocryptadius cinnamomeus
GGGGGGGGGAGGCGGGCAGCAGCAGCGCCTGCCCCGCTGCTCCGAGCCGGACCGGGGGAGGATGCGCACCCGCCCGGGGTGCGGACTGGGGCCGGCTGGCTCAGCGCCGCGGGCTCTGCAGCAGAAGCCGCCAGGCACCGCCAGGGCGGGAGAGCGGGCCCCCCCCGCCCCCGGCAGCGCTCGGCCCCGCGTGTGCCCGTGAACCCCCGCCTCAGGCCGCCCCTTCCTCCGCGGCCGCCGCTGGCGTCGCCCCTCAGCTGTGGGGCACAGGCGCGTTCGGCGGCCCGGCCGCTCCCCGCCGTGGCCGTGCCGCAGGGGGTGCGGGCACGCCGCGGCAGCCCTGCAGGAACCTTTCTCGCAAGGCTGGCGAGAAAAGGCTCCCTCTCTCCCTTCCCTTCTCCCTGCCGGAGAGCTCCCCTCCTTACCGTGCTGCCGGGGCTCCTCCACCGCCTCCGGGCTCGCTGGGGCCGGACCGAGTGGCGGTGGCGGTGGCGGCTTCTCCTCAGCGCCTCCCCGAGCCCCTTCCCCACCCTCGTCCTCCCCCGCTCCGCCTGCGCCGGCGTGAGCCGGCGGCCGGGAATGCGGGAAGCGCGGTCGGGCTGCGCTGGAGCCCCGCAGGCGTTTAGGGGAGGGCGGGGGAGCCCCAAAAGCTCCTAAATCCATGGTGAACGGGCAGGGCGAGTGGTCCCTCGGGTGTCCTCCAAGGTTATTACACTTCCTTACTCTCTTCAGCTTATAGCAGAATTTACGGCTGCGATTAAAATGGTCAGGAACACTGTTGTGCACAGAAACAGTTATAAAATGCGCATATTAAGTTAATTACGCAAATTGTCTTATAAGCGTTAGGGAAAACTCGAGATTAGTAGCGTACCTACTCAGCCTGCTTTTAACACCAATATTCATTTTCTCTCTTTGGCAATAGAAGATACACCCTCAGATCTTTTCAACTCAGCATCAGAATCAGCAAGATGTGTGTGACGTTTTTACAGCCTCTTATTACACTTGCAGCGCATATGAGCATTAATTAATTTTACAGGGTTGTGTTTATTTTATTATTTACTTCCATTTATTAGTACTGGGAAAAAGCCAGCCCGGGAGAGATTGGGTAAGCTGCTCACTGATGAGTGAATCGGTATGAGAGCTATCAGCAGAACACCCCACACAAAAGGATTAAGTACTGCACCCACAGCTGCAGCTCCCCCACCTCTATCTAGCTCCTTGCTTGGGGAGCTTCTAGGCTACAGGCGCCTGCCACTTCCACATGAGACCTACCAGTGCCTGGTGACACATCTGGGCACGAGCTAAGGCTAGGTGGAATCTCCAAAACCTCATTTTACCTCATTCTGCCAGGTGTCCTTACAGTACACGTGCCGGTTGCCTTCATGTGACACAGGGCATAGGGCTTTAAGACCCAGGCAGACCACAAAAATCCAACCAGGACACAAGGTCTGTGTCATCTGCTCTCTACATTACACCTGTGGATTGGAGTAGGGTCATACAGGGCTGAACAGGTGATTCATCCCACAGAAATGGGTGGGATGTAGGGAACTTTGCCTTCATAATTCACACAGATGGAAGAAAAGCTTCTGCCTTCTCCAATACCCAGGCACTGTCACAAAGGAGCACCCAACAGGAGAGTGGAAGCTCTGCTTCAATTTCCTTTTTGCATTTACAGGGAACAACAACCTACAGCTTCTTTTCCAGTTGGGCTTGGGTCTTTTCCAACCTCAGTGATTCTGTGATTCCAGCAAAGGAGTTTCAGATTTCATTCACTGGAAGGGTAGCAGGAGGAAACTTGCAAGGAAAGAAACCACAGGAAGTGGTTCTACCGAGGAGGCCCCAGCTGTCTGCAGAAAATGACTGATGGTTGCTGGGATGTTTCCGAGTAAAGAGAGGCATATTCTTTAACATAAACATCTGCCTTGACAGGCTGGCTACGCATCTGTCAAGACTGAAAAGGCCATACCTGAACTGATGGTGACTGACACCAAAATGAGGAACAAGTAGACAAAGATGTGACTTAAAAGAATAGTCAGTGAGGGATGGCTTTGTTCAAGGACCATGGTCCTGCACTTTGAAAACTATCCAGAAGAAAAGTTTTTGGGAAGCCCAGAATGAGACCGAACTATTCTTAGTATTATCTTTCAGGACACCAAATAGAGAGCTTGATAAGCATCAGTTCCTTCAGAAATTCTTCCAAGAGACATTGTATAGGAGACATACAAATCTGCAAACTTAGTGAAATTCCTTCGGGAAATTTCCAAAAAGCAGGCAGGCTAGAAGAACAGTTCCCAACTAAGAACCAATTAGGACATTGAATTGCTCGCACGTCAGAGTCGGTTCATGACAGCTTCCCTGAAATCTCTAGGAAAAAAAATGCCGAGAGCATAATTTGATTGAGGAAATGAAGAAACAACAGGGAATTGCGCCAACCCGAGGAGGCTGCCCTTTGAACCCAGGAAATGAAGGTAGCAGTGAAGCTCTCAAATGTGTCAAGGGCTGGGGAGAATGTGGAGGCTTCAGCTCGAGAAGCAGTAATAATCTGTCTGAAGTCTTGTGGGAGTCTGTAGGAAAAAAGTGTTACATGCTTTTTTGGAATGAGATGGACAAGGATGAACTGCATGAGAAGAGCACAGAGTCGAAACATCTGCAGTTTCCTCTATGGAGGACTGCAAGTAGTTTCATACACTGGGAAATATGCTACAGGTCCTCAAAACTCACCCTGGAGCATCTATTTTTTTCTCTTTTTTTTTAAATTTCATTTAATTAAAAGATAAGCTTTCCTTAACTCCTTCCCAGATGTCAGTTTTTCTCTGAATTCTTGCCAATGCAAGCAATTCAATCCTGGTGAGGCACTCACTCTGAGCAAAGCAATCATTTATCCATTAAGCATCCAGAGGGGAAAAGAAATATAACAGCAAACATGCAAAAGTAATTAACGTTGGCTTTTCCCCCAGAAATTTATACCTGTATCTTTACAAAGTAGCGGCTTGACCTATGAGATTTCTGTTTCTTTGAGGCTGACCAAAAAAAAAAAGTTAAATACAATAACTATTAAGTTTTTTCTACGCAGAAAATCATGTCTCTATTAAAATGATTTTTACCTACCACTCACTCCTACTTATGGCTTCAACAATCTGAGTGGTTGAATTGAAATCTTTTCTACATAATGTGTGTTTAGCAACAAAATGTTAAAGGGACACTTGTTATCTCTATGGCTCCCAATAGCCACTTATATTTCTGATTTAGCAAGTTACCTTGTCCTCTAGCCTTTTCTCCAATGTGGTCTAACCTTTTCTCCAATGTGGTTGTTCCTCTGGATTTGGAAAGGGTTTATCTTCTGCGGTTTTTAGATGCCCCAAACTAAATAATTCTATGATTTTATAATATAGACCAAGTGAAGGAAACTGAAACATAATGGAAGATGTTGATGATTTTTGAATCATCTATTAGACAAATACTAAAATTCTGATTAATGGAATAACATATATTGAAGAGTCATAAAAGAGTCAAACTCCAAACAGAATATTAATTGCCACATATTGCAAACATGTTTTAAAAAATCATTTTGCTGCTGATAAGTATTTATTTCTTTTTCCTTGTGAGAGGGAGGGGATAAATTAAGTAGTGTTGCATTTATTTTCTTAATACAAGGAATTCACATTTCAGAATTTCACTTTTTTTTCCAATGATGTGTTAGCCTTCAGCCAAGGTGAAGATTAGGGACGCTGAGAAGAAAATTTAAAAATTAAGCCTACAATTAATGCAATTAATATTTAAAAGTAAGCAGATGTTATTAACAGATCTTGTCATTTGTCAGCCTGATCAAGTTGTATCAAACCTGGTGTTTATGATGAAGGAAAATCATAGCTATGCATGGAAAGCTGCCAAAGAGACTTTGGACAGTTGATTTCTTAAATAACAGTAATTTAACCCACTTACATCTTCCTCTTGTGAGCCTAACACCTGAGGAGAAAGAGGAGGTGGCAAGTTGTTGAGTGCAAATAAAAAAAAAAAAGACTAATGCTGATTTTTTTTTAAAAAAAAAAAAAAAAGGATCCTGCTAGTGCAAGTGTGCACAGAAGGGGTCAGGCTCTACTCCCAGGGAACAAGGGACAGGCAAGAGGAAACAGCTTCAAGTTGCACCAGGGGAGGTTTAGATTGGATAATAGGGAAAATTTCCTCACTGAAATGGTTATCGACCATTGGCACAGGCTGCTCAGGGCTGTAGTGGAGTCACCATCCCTGGAAGTGTTAAAAAAAATGTAGGTGTGGCACTTGAGGACATGCATTAGTGGTGGACTTGGCAGTGCTGGGTTAAGGGTTGGACTTGATGATCTTTACAGGTCCTTTCCAACCAAAACAATTCCATAATTCTGTGATTTGAAATTTGTTGCCACTTTTCACTGACTAAGTGGCAGCACTGAGTACTGAGTAACCAGCAGTGGAATGTCGTAGTGCTGCAAATAATTAGTTAAATATCTTATGTTTTCAGGTCAAATTATGCCTAAACAAATAACAGTCTGAAGTGCCTCACATCTCAAAATGCCAAGCCACTTTGCATTAAGTGATTGATGCCAGACACAAATAGGCTCCTTGTCACACGAGCCTTAAGCTTGCTTTTTTTAACCATACACCTTACAATGCTTATGCTGTAATCTTTCAACTTTTTAATGGGAATCGAAAGATAGATTGGTTATTTCCTGATTGGCTGATCTCTAAACCTGTAAATCTACACCTGTGAGCAGTTTTCTGCTATGGCAATTTTTTTATTCTTTTGATCTGCATCCGAAACAGTTCAGTCTGGAAATCAGGACAGAAATGTGAGCTGACAACATCCCAGTATTTCCTGTGTTTAAGAAATGAAACTGAGCTTCCAAAACTGTCGCAGTGTCCACCAGGCAGCTGCTCTGCCCTTCCCTGCTAGCCCCGACACTGCTGGCTGCAGGGGACACTCTTCTGCGCCCGGCAGTGCAGAAGGGCGGCTGAGGGTTATGAGCCCTTTCCTCGGGAGGACATGCCGACCATGGTGAAGGAAGGGCGTGGACGCTCCAGAGGGTACTTAATCCAAGGCTTTATTAAAAAACATGAAAGGCACCTAGCCTCAGGGGGTACAACTCCAGAGAGTCCCCAAGATTTTAGGAACAACATCTTAAATACAGGGGGAGTGACAAAGGAGTGGCTTGGCTGTCCACCTATAAGGGAACAAGGGTGAGGAACTGCAAGATAACTGATAATTAAGGCAGCCTTCTAAAAGGCTTAATGGGAGGTGCTCCTGGCCCTGGTCCAACCACGCTGGGATGGAGGAGTGGGTGACAGGCAAGGTGCCTGGGAGGAGGTTTATGGACAAACATGGAATTTTCTGGTGCAGTGGGAGGATCGGGGTAGGATTGACATTTAGGGAAAGGGAGGACTTATGGCACAACCACATATGGGGGAAACCGAGAACAAACCAAGTAACACAACCCAACACAAAACCTTACAGAAGTCAGGGCAAAACCCAGTATGCATTTAGAAGGCTTTATCATTTTTATTGGATTTTCCCATCCTGGAATACAATTAGATAATAGTACCATGAGAGAATACCAACTAGTATTTTGCAGAAAATCAGAAACGCACATTACATTTTCTGAAGGCACTCGACTTTTTTATATGAGATCATGCTATCCATTATTCCCTACTGACCTCTGGTCTATGATATTCCAGATATTCCTCAAGAATACTAGAGAAAATGCAGACACCTTGGCAACTCCTCTAAAGAAAGCACAAACACAGTTTATTCATAAAATGACTGTGGTAAATAGGTATGATTCGTGCTGATAAAATTGAAACAGTGATCAATATTGATACAGTAATTAACATTTGGAAATAATAAAACAGTTAAAGATGTAATGCCAAGAAAGGGAGAGGAGGGGTTCCACACCCCCCCCCCTTTTCTGCAGATGTTCAAGGCAGGAAAAAGCAAGAGATAACAGTTATTAAAAATTAACAGAAAGAAGGGAAAATCTGGTTGGGTCCCAGGAAAATGTTAATTATATGAGATTTATTGCTTTGATGCTTAAATATAATATTGGCTTATATTATGTTAGTTTTGGCTTACATTATACCAGCTTGGTGTGCATGTGTAACCCAAAGGTGAATCAAAGGACACCAAGGAAGAGGAGAGACCTTCATCAGTGACGACCCCCAAAGAGTGGTGTGACCACCTAAAATAGTGCTGAAGCATGCACGATGAAGGTGGTGATGAGGGTAGAGAATACAGTGTCACGAATCGAAAATAGGAGGAGATGGTGATGACATACAGCATAAAAAAGGGAATTTTGGGCTTGGCAAGCTCGTACGTGAGGTGACGGGGGTCAAGCCCTGCACTCCGTACCCCGCATGTACCCCACGTGGTCATTTTTGTTTATGCGCTATTATAAGAACCAAATTGTCCCTTATTTTGACCAAATTGTATTGTTAATATTTTGAGTGTATTTAATTTTATATATTAAGCTACTTAATTAAAATTGCTGCTACATTTAATTTTGTTTGGGTTTTCTTTATGAGACAATTGGGCAAATATAACATGACTACAGAATATTGTATCACCATAATAATCAGCTACAATATTCAGGTTGTTCTTTCTACATCTCATTTGGTAGTATTAACTTTTTACAAGTGCAGATGTTTTGTCTTTTTTGCAGTTGGATAGCACAGGTTCTTCCTTTAGGTATTTTCAATTCCTTACTGACATTTCTTCCTGATACAATTCTTGCTATAAACTGTCTTTGCATGAATAGGGAATTTCAGCATTTCAGCAAGAGATTCACAGTGTGGTAGAGTCTTAGTAGACTCTTAGAAGCAGACTTAAACACCAAACAGCTGGTAAATATTATTAATTAATTATTACATTTTAGACTCCAAAACACTTAAGAAGTTCCAGAACAAATGACTGTGCCATGATTTACTGTACAGGAGTTCACCTACCCCTGGCCACTGCCCACCTTCCAGAAGCACAGGCTGTGTGATCTCAGCAAGCTTGGAAAGAAGATTTTCTGAGGTTTTTTTACATCTTGTGCAATGTAAGAAAAGACTGAAGTGAAATCGAGGCAGCAACAATGAGAGAAAAAGAGAGTCAAGAGGAAAAACAACAACATGGAAAATAACCTCAAGCTATAATATTGTAAAGTCAGAAGTCAACTCAGCAAGAATTAGGATGATCCTGTTTAAATAGTACAGGGCAGTAGTTTCCCAATGGATCGTCAGCTGCGCAGCAAGCAGGCCTAACATCTGTGTGCGTGGGGCTGGTAGGCTTTTAGGAAGGGCAGGACCTGGGGGGTAGCCTTCTCAAGAAGATTTATAGAATTCCTTTGCCTCTGGAGATCTCTGTTCCCAGCATTTGCCCAATCTAATTCATCAGGAAGAAAGACAGGAACATGTTTGAGCAGATCGCCATCCTTCTGTTAAAAAGTAATCTCAATGAGTGAAAAGATGTGTGTATTTTATGAAAGCTGCACTTCCCAACATCCTCAGGCTTTGTGGAGAACTTAACAAAATAGAATCCTGTAATAGCAAATGATTCAACCTAAGGAATCAAATTTTCAGGCAGCCTAAATTGCCCTGATGAGTTTCCTTCAAGCATTGTTTCCGCTGAAGGAAGATATTCAGATCACAGTAAACACAGCTGAACTAAGATAGCCATATTTTAACAAAAAGGAACCTTAAATTACTAATTATGCAGGAGAGCAGAAATGCGTTGTCAGAAAAAATCAGGATCAAAGGTTTTTCAGTTTTAATTTTTTCAGAATTCAAAAGAACCCTCAGCTATTTTAGCTATTCCTCTTTCAAAGGGCTCTGATTGTGAACTGGCGAAAATAAAAATGAGGATCACAACAAAAAGAAGACACCACATGCAACTGAGACAAAGATCAGAGAGCTCAAGTACCTGTAGTAATCTGGGCAGTTGGACTAAGATGTTGAAAGATGACTGGATGGTTTTGTTTTGTTCTTTCAACTACCACGTAACAGCAACACTGTGAAAAAAGAATATATGTGCAAAAACATTTAAACACAGACACGATCTTCTGAGTACAAAGAGATAATAGCTAGATATTAATATTTATTTCTCACATGTGACCCAGGATCTATTTTCTTTTAGTCTGGTAGGAATGTTTTTAATCATATCAACAATCATTGTTTTGCCTTCAGAAAATCTCACTGATAGCTTACAGCGATAGTCCATTTCAAACAGGCTGCTTCATTCTCTTCTATGCTGCTGTATTTAGTTACTACAGCATGGCATGACCTGGGGTAGCCAATACTGCATTTATAAACAACAACAATTTATTGAAGCATGAGATGATGTTATTAATTTCCAACTCAGGCCACCATGTGCACACATGAAGTAACAGAGCACTGAGCCCAAAATACCTCAGAAGGCCGTGTGTGTGTGTGTGTGTATTTTCAGCAATTCCATTGTCTACTAAATCCTTCCACCTCTTCAGCTTACCTCTTCAGCTTCCAGAGATGTGATCAGATCAGTGATGAGCTTTTTTGCTCAAGCCCTTGTTTTGACTACCCTGTGTTGAAATACTCTGCCAACAGAAGCTGATAGGATGGCACATCCAGTCCAACCTTGTGGGCAGTGCAGCAAGGTACTTCCATAAAGCCATTTTCATAATGCAAGAAGAGATAAATGGATCAACCTCATCTATGCATAAATACTCTCTTAGCAAGTACTTTTTGAGCAGTCAGGATGTTTGACTCTTCCACTGGAAACACCACTGATGATTGTGGTGATTGTCAGGCTCTACCATTTTGACTCTGCAAGCATGGCCCCCAGAAGGTTTCTGAGTAGGTAAATCTGGATTGAGTTTTAGCTTTCAAAAAACAAAAACAAAAACAAAACAAAACAAAAAAATTCAAATAAAAATAAACCAAAAATGAACTCCAAGGTGCTTGTGTGATTTTGTGATTGGTCACTGAGAATGCCCATTTTTCTCACATGAAAACTTAATTGTTTGTGTGAAAAAGAAAGAAAGCTTGAGAAAATGGTAAATTTGCTTTTCTATCATTATAAAGAAGGGCAGAGAGAGGAAATTAACTTTCAGAAATTACAAATAACAAGTATAGAAAGCAATTAAACAAACAAAGCCATAATCTTCTACTGATTTCACTACTCATGTGGTTAAAAAATTATAAAGAAAAATATATTTGAAATTAAACTTTAAGAAGATTTGTTGTTGTTTGTTGCTCTTTTTGAGTTTAGAAGTCCTTATATAATGTATTCTAGACAGCAGAGGCAATTTCAGCAATCTGGGCTATTTGAAGGATTATTTTTCTTGCTTCTGAATTAACTCAAGTAAAAAGATCAGATTTCATAGCAAAGATGAATATATGTCCAAATTTTGGGAGGGGAGACAGTGCTGGTGCTGAATTATTCCATCATGTCCAAGAGGATGCTTGGAGGAAAAAAAATCACCAAAACCTCCAGGAAGCACTGTTTATGTGTGGAATAGGAAAGGCGAAGGCTTTGTTTACTTAAAAGATTTAATGGAGGGAAAGAGGTTGAAGGGACCCACAGAAGATGTTAGGCAGCACCAGGGATGCCTGGTGGATTTCTGGATTATCTGACATGGACAGAGCATCCCATCTCTATCCACTCCTTTTTCAAACAACACCTAGGCTCAGCTTTGCAATACATAGCTTAGAAGCTGCCCCCCTTGAAACCTGCAATGCAGGAAGCTAAGTGCTCTCCTTGCTGAAGCTACGAGGTCTGATGTAAAAAGGAGAGTTATTTATCTTCCAGTTTTGAAAGAAGCTGGAGAAAACAATTCCCTCCCCCTCTCCCTTCTGATGGAAAATGCATTGCATGATTCAGCCTTCCTGTTTAGAGCAGTTTGGATCTGAAGGCAGCTAGGCTGAAGAAAAGAAAAATGGGTGTTGAGCGACCTCACAGGTATCACTCAAACCCTTCTCGTAGCAGCGAGCTCTGAGTCTTCAGGACAAATGCAAATGTCTGACATTTATTGGACCTGCAAAGTTGTTTAAAAAGCATTGTTTGAATGTTCGTCAGCATTAGGAAGGGAAGGGAAGGGAA
>VYZP01021227.1:921-51707 GCA_013400635.1 Hypocryptadius cinnamomeus
AGTTATCAAAGGAATAAATGTACACTTTAATTATGGTGGGGTTCTCTTCACATCATAGAGAATTTTAAATAATTAATTCAATGTTTCTAGTGCTTATTGCAAACATTCATGGCACTTGAACCCTGCTGCATTTCTTCTGCTGAAAGTTAACACAAGAAACTGATCTTGGGGACTGTAATCTCTGCCCTCAGTCCGCACTTCCACAAGAAAAAAATAATGCTTAGAGGAATAAAAAATATTTTATTGCATTAAAAAAACCCAAACCAGAAGAAAAAACCTTGGTTTGAAATAAGTGTATGTTTCAAAACTTTAAAAATAATCACCAATATACAATTTACCCACCTGTGGCACAGCAAGAGAACATTTTGCTACAGCATCATAAGCCTTCTTATAGCTTCCCAGTTCATTCAAAGCTTTTGCTTTACGATAGAGAGCTCTGAAATTGTTTTCATTCAATCTTAATGCTACCTCACAGTCCTCTAGAACTTTTTCATGCAAACCCTAGAGGAGAAAAAAGAAAAAAGGCACTAATCAGAACTAGTATCATGGAAATAGTGAAGTGAACTGCACTGGACGAAGGTACTGAAACACCATCAAACACTCACCAAGGCCGCTGCACAGTGCATGTGTAAGTTTTGCTAAGTCACCAAATTAGGCAAATAAAAACAAGCAGTGCCATCATTACGTAAAATGCAGTAACAGTCACAAAGAAAATGCAGCTCTTTCACAAGAGCCATCTTGTTCCACAGAGAAAGCAAAAGCAGCCAACTCAGTGCAGTCAGCAGTGTAAATTGATAAAAATACAATTCCATCAAATTCCAAGCCCAGTATGACTCTTTTATGTCAAGTCTAGTATTAGTAATTAAAATACCTCAATTATACGTGTAAAAAAGCTTTTAAAGAATGTGCCAAAGTGATGATTTGAAACATGCCAATCTTCAAACTGCAATCAAGAGCTTTTCACTCACTAGACTTTGTGTCTTCATACCCTATTTGCATCCTGTTCTGGAGAAATCCTAGTTTAAACAGAAGCTTACCATATTTGAAAAACACGCGATCCTGTTCACGTGCAGCTTCTCTAAAACATCATCAGAAACATGGATTTCTTCTGAATTAGCATAATCAGCTATGTTTATAGCTTCTGTATAATGACTCAGTGATCCTCTCCAATCACCTTCTCGATATACATCATTTCCTTCATGAAAAAGATTTCTAACAAGATCTCGTATAAATAACTGCAACAAAGACAGGGAAAAAAAAGGAAAATTCATCAATAGCAGTTGCTTATTTATCTTCCATACTCCCAAGGAAAATTTTTTAGAAAATTTGTACTTGTAACTCCATGGAATTGGAGTGAAATGCAAAACTTTTGTCTGCATTAATGTTTTTCTTCTGACATTTTTACAAGACAATCTCCAAGATGTATATATATATGTATATATGTGCCATATACTCTTTCAGCAGGCAGCAGCCATAGCAACTGACACAGCAGGAGAACACAAAAGCCGCTTTGCAAAAAGGGTTTTTTCATCAAAATGTGAATGGCAGCATCTTTATCTAATATGTTCTCAAATCCAATGAAATCACCTACCACTGGAAAAAGAACTAAAAAGACAAGTCTGAAAATACAATCCAAAATTATGCAAAATCATAACACATACAGAACAAAAATATGTTCTGAAGGTTTCTGTGACTGAAGTCCTTTTATTTTACTTTTGCTGTGCTACTCTGAGCTTTACTCAGAAAAGCACATTGTTTTTTTCAATTAATGCCCCAAATTCATCCACAATACCAGCAGAGAAATACTTCATCTCAACTGCTGCATGAGTAAATTCAGGACACCCAAATATCTGAATACCTGTATCATAATATTAGTAGTTGTACAGTTCCAATTTTGAGACTTTTAAAATTACCATTCATATTATATCATCACCGAAATGATGACTAAAACCAAGATTAATTATAACAATATAGGTCTGTTTAAAAACTCTTCTGGAAATTAAAAAGTCATTTCATTACCTCATATTGTTCTTGCGTCCCTGGATAGGGCAGAGTGGACCTAGAAAAAAAATTACAAGCTTCACTTATTATACATATTGCTTAAAAGACAATCACACTGAGGAATGCTGGTTCTTAGAAAAGCAGCCTTGCTTCTGCAACAGACAAATCTCTGAATATTGCCCATGGCCTGCACTGAACAAGGCAAAGTGCTGTAGATGAGTATTGATTAAAAAACTGAGCTTTCTTATTACTATATGGTTTACTTTCTTTTGAAGTTACATGGTCAATCTGAACTGCTGTTCAAAATGTGTTAAGGTTTTGAATGCTTTGAGAATTTTAGACATCACTGTTCTTTGTTTAAAAGCAATTTCCTTCCTCTCCTCCTTTCCTGTGCAGAACCATGTTATAGATGAGGAGAACTGCAGTCTTCTAGTAAGTACTATAAAATGACAAATTATCTATCAGAAACCCACATCAATTTTAATTAAGTCATACCAATGACACAACAGGTATTTTAAGAGTCCTTTTGTAAGACATTTTCTCTAGGACAGAAAGGAGGCCTTTACTTCTACATTTTCAGGAAGAAAAGCAGGAATCCTTCCTTCTGCGTAAAGGTTAACTGAGATTCTGTTTTTAAACAGTTTTTAAATGGTCAGGGTTTTGGGGCGGAAAGTTTTTTTGGGTTTTTTGTTAGTTGGTTGATTTTTTGTTTCTTTTTGTTTTCTAAGAATGCCATATATGAGCAGTGAACAAGTATAACATTTCAAAATTATTTTAAGATAGCCAGGATCTTCAAAAAAAATTGGCATTGACCCAAATGAAGATTAAATACTCACATGATTTCTCAATAGCTTAAACTTTAGCTCCAGAAAGTTAAACCATTTAGGCAGTCATAAGCAAACCCATCCCTTTCAGTAGCAACCTAGTTTTAGGAGTAGATATTCTTAAAGTGGATTATCAGGCTACCAACATCTTCTACCCACAAAAAAAGATTAAATGCTATTTTTTCCTCAAAGGCAGGAAAGGAATAACCTCTCACCTTCAATCTACCCTGTTTAGGAAAAAAGAGAAGTGCTGTCTTTTCTTTAAAGCTGTTCCTGTTTAACATGTTAGTGCTAGCAGATATTCTGAGGAAAAGCACAAAAGGCCTTTCCCAGAGCCATCCATCTCACAGAAATATATATAAACATGTAAATGAAAATACAAGAATAAAAACCACAAAATCATACTCTATAAACTGGAGTCCTTTCTTAATGTCCTGTTGTCTAGTGCTTCTCTCTTCTGAGACATTGGACATGTTATCCTGAACATCCACTTTTCGGATATGCCACTCCTCAAAAAGGAAGAGAGATAAATGGCTGTTATAATGTGTTTCAGTGTGCATTTGGCCCAGAAGGATCCACTCTCACATCAACACTAAGTCCACTGTACAAAGATGATTCTGCAGCAAGCTTCAGAGACCACTGCAGAAACTCCTGACACAGCTGAAGCACCCAGAGCAACACAGCGAGATGCTCCAGGTCACAACCAACATCCCCCCATCAGTGCCCAGTTACACAATATTGCTGCAGAGAACCTTTCTTCCAGTTTCTAATTTATCTTTGGTTTCCACTCACTTCATCCAGAGGATGCAGAGTCCTGTCAGTGTAACTGCACCAAGCCACAAGCCCATCTTTTCAGGTATTACTGCTAAACTGAGCTGTAGTTCAACACTGTCCCCTTGTAAGAGCTTTACACTTCTTTTATTTGCTTGCTGAAGTGGAAATAAACTCAAGATCCTGGTATATTTATTAATAAAAACCAAACTGATGAGAGAGCTACCATGAAGTCTAGTTCTACAGCATCTCATCATCTCCCAAGCACTGAAGTGAAATTAGAAGCAAACACTGCTGCTTTATTAATATATACCAGTCAGCCAAGGTGAAAACCTTGGACGCTTCACCAGTATCAAAGACTACCTACTTCACTTGAAAAACTGAATTACTTCAAGGTAATTCCACACCATCAGCTTGACATTACAATTCAATTTGTTTCAATCATTGATTTTTTTTTTTTCAGTTTGTGTCTTTAATTGACTGGATTTATAAATGCTCAAGTTTAACAAGCTAAAATGATCTGCATAACCTTCAATATAAGGCTATTTGAAGTATGCTGTCACAATTGTACATGATTATGCCCAATTGTGATGTAAGAATACAATTTATTTTTCCAAAAAATTACCAGTAGGACAAAGTTTTATTCTGAAAATACTCAAGTTCAGAAAAAGGCTTTAGGCTAGAGGAACCATGTATATTTTGTGAAGAAAATTACTTTTTGTAGGAATTTATAGTTAAAAAAACCTGAACTACATGCAGTAAAATTCTGTTAGTCCTGAAACTTAAGTTAAAAAAAGGCCAGTATTTTGTGCCAGGTCGCCATTTCACATCAGTGGCAGAAGAATGAAAACAAAGTAAAATGAGAAACAAACTATCCCCCAGCAAAGTCCACAAAATCCCAACTGAGGATAGAAACACGCTGCAGAAGATACCCTACTTTCTCTGAATGATTTGGAATAAGGAAACAATTGAAGAATCTTCAGCTATAATAATAATAATAATAATAATAGTGATAATAATAATAAAAACCTTTTCAACGCCCTTTAAACGAATGTATGAAGTCTAGACTACTTCAAGTCATTATGAGTTATTCCTATTGTAATACATTCCTAAAATGAGCATAAAAATGAGTAATTTTCTTGAGGTCACTAAACAAATTATTGGAAGCACTCCAAGGTCCCCATTTCACCTCACTTCCCACTGTGACCTCAGAAAGGGCAAGTTTTATAAAAAACATGAAACTAAAACTCAGTCTTTAGATAAATATCATGGACAGCTCTGACAGTTCACTAACAGGAATTTCTCAGCTACTGCTTGCTGGGTATAAAAACAGCCCTCAGTAATCTACTTTCCAGAGAGGAACTAACTGTTTTTCATGTCTTTTTATGCATCACCTTTTCTTCCATAAGTTAATAATACATACTATGCTTTTGCTATATGATAAAGGTGTTAATAAATAACAGCATATCCACAAAGAAATCAAAATGTAAATCCCTAAAGGACACTTTATTGGGCATCTGAATGGTTTTTATTTACTCACTCGTGGATTAGGTTTTAGAATTCAAACAAAGTCTTGTAAGAATAAGAAATTATCACACTAACCAAAGAAAGTAGGAATAGTAGCACATGTTTTCCCTCAGAAGTAAGCTTTGAAAAACACATTTTAGTCCTGTGAATTTACAGCTGACAATGTAATAACTTGCCACATAAGAGTCTTGCATATGCCACAATCTGGGCAAAATTAAAATCATCTTTACTATTTTTAAGAAATCACAGTATTCTACCCCATCTTGCAATGACACAAGAAAAGTCCAACACAGTGACACCTGCATTTATTTATCAGCTCTAACAGAACATTAAAGAATGATATATTGAACTTGAGGATGTGCAGATCCCATTTCTCCACAACAATAAAGTTAATGGAAATGTTACAAACTGGCATCGCATACATAAGAATAGCTAGCAAATGATGAACATATGTGAGTGCTGAAATTTATTATTCAAAGCAGTTTTCTGGTTTTTTCCTACTCATTTGCATCCACAAGATATTCAGGCAAAAATTAACTTTTCTTTGACAGTCAAATTGCCCCAATATTTGATGATTTTGTAAAGGATTTAGAATTGTTTCAGATAGCACCTTTAACAGTAATTTTTCCACCCAAATTTTCCTTATATCCTCTGCAGCAACCAGAAACACGTAGACTCAGTTATATACAAGGCAAATAACAATCATGTCTTGCCTTTTAATGTCATTCATCCACTTTCCAAGATGAAACCCCTGCCTATGTAGCAACAGCCCTTCCCCATTTGCAAGGACAGAATTTAAAGAAAAATAAACTTATGTACATACATACATTTAAACAGTCTAAATGTTGCTTTGTTGCTTGAAAAATTACAAGAAAAGCAAAGCCTGTACTTTTGTTTTACTCTTTGTGCAATTCACTGAAACAACCTAAAATAAAGAAAAAATAGTACGAGAGCTGAAAAAAAATCAGACTAATGTATCACTAATTAACATCACAGGCAGAACTAATTGTTGCATTAAATGCAGTATTTCTACGACTACTGCTATGAGAAAATTGAGCTATGCAAGCTCAATTTACTAAATGTAGTGAAGAAAAAAAAAAAAAAGCTGCCTAGACATTTTAAAGAACAATTTATCCTGTTTTATCTTCATCACAGGCTTTAACTCATCCTGTTTCTCAGAAGCAGAAGCCAAGTGACAGAAAGGACTCTGCCAGGAGCCAGTGACACCTTTTCTGACAGATGCTGGGCCACCCATACAAACAGGAGATAGGAAGGACAACAGGTCTGTGCAGTGCAGGCAGGCAGAACACCTCCACTTCTTTCTCCACTTCTCCCTTTCACAAAGCCACTTATGGCTCTCACTGGTTATTTGCTTTCCATGGCAAGACGGAGAAAAGAAAAAAACTATCTTAGCACTTCTAAGGCATTCAAGATACATTTTAAAGGACACTCCCATTATCTAGCATATACCAAGTGCCATATTCAGGCACAAGGGCGTTGAGTACAATTGCTAGGCTAACTTTGCAAAGCAAATCTCTGGAACACAAGCTAATAAATTCATTCAGAATGTAGAAATTGAGTTTTTCTGCAGAAAGAATATAGGCCTTAGCTATTGTAAAAAGGAAGGTTCCACTGTGTAAAACTATAGGGAGTTGAGCCTTTCCATTTCTAAACTGCAGGACCAGAGAGCAACTATCTACAGTCTGCCATGCACACAAGTTCCCCCAGTTGAAAATTCAGTCCCACAGGACAGGGAACTGGGAAGGACTGATCCTTTCTCCTCTTGCACAGAGTTTTGCACGTTGCTTCTTTAGAGATGAAGAATGCTGTGAAAATGCATAACATCATTTGGGGACCAGAACTACTCCCTCTGGGAATTAATGACCTTCAGCTGACCAAATAATTCTGTTATTGTCTGTTATAGATATTTATGGCTCTGGCTATTATAAATGCTTCAATTAAGTATTCTCTGCACCTTCAGGCCTAAATGCTGAAAACAACTGGAAGTCAGTGATCCTTGCTTCACTTCTCTCTCCAAAGAAGTAAAACTTAGAAAGCAAGGATAGTGTATAGATGTGCTCTTTTAAATTACAGGAGCATATCCTCCTGCCATGTGTCACCGAGTTCACTATTAACACATTTACAGGAATATCAAATTTCTATACAGCACAAAGCACATTGAAAATTTTGTTATCTACCAGCCTCAGTGGTTCAGCTGAATTCGAGAATAAAATCACAGCAACTGAAGAGACCCCTTCTGTATCCTATCATCAGCCTTCTCCCCCTCAATTCTGACAGAAATGAATCCATCATCTACACCATCATAGGTCAAAACTTCGCTCAGAATCTATGAAACCAGAAACCTGTGTATAAAACAACACCAACAACAGTTCACCACTGTTTCCATGTAGGAAAACTGTACTCCAGGAGAGAAGTTATACCCTAGAATAAAGGGAATACTGCAAAGAGAAGAGCAAGACTGAAACAGAACAGCAGGAGTGAAGATATGACTAAGAGGCAGGCAATATAAATCCCTCTTATCTACCAGAAGCAAAAGTCTATCTCTGCTGCTACCTCCTGCACCACTAACAGCAGCAACAAGCACAATACATTCAGGCATTTGGATCCAAAAGCTACAGACGTGTAATTCCCACCTCAGGGGCACAGGAAAGCAGAACTCTGCCTCGACAGAGCCAAGTGCGAAGTGGCACACACACAGCTACACCCAAATCGTTCCTCAAGAGATGCCACCCACACAAACATCTCCACTACCCCCAGCTCCAGCCCAGCCAAGGACCCAAGCGGACATCGAGCACGTGCCATCACAGAATAAGCCTTGCCAGAAAGCAGACTTGTCAAAGCCGTTTTATTGCCCATCCCAGTCATATGACAGATTAAAAGCATAATTACAGATAATAAACTACAGTGCAAACTAAAGCATGTCTTACAGAGATTATAAACTGCTCATCAGACTTGGACTGGCATCAAAATAAGGAAGGGAAAATAGAAACCTTAATACAAAATCTGTACAAAACAAATGTGATCCTCAGACAGCAAAAGCACAAAAGAGTTTATGCTCATGTTTACGCATCACTGAGCTATTATATGAGACATTTCAAACATGCAAGATGCTGGGGGAGAAACAGGAAACACATTACACAACACACATTTCAGTAGTCCCAAGTTAACTTCTCTGCTTAATCTAGTACTTCTGGCCACAATCACAGAATTCTGTTATGTCAGCTCAAAAAATCACCTAACACAGACATAACGCAGTTCCACCTTTTATTTCTAAACAGTGAACTTGACTGTAGTCAGAAAGAAATATTTGAATAAAAGAAAACAGAACACATAGCACTAATTTAAGACAATACTATTAATTTCTCTCTCATTACTTACCTTCGGTATTTACTTGCATCTCCTCCCACTTTTTCCCTATCCACAAAATAACAAAATCGTTTTCAAGATTTATTTTCTATTTTCACGGCTTTGCTACATTTTTTTAAAATCCATGCAAGAAAAAGGAGAGAACAAAAACGCTTTGTGAAGTCATTTCACTTCCCTAGGAGATTAAGAAGCAGGGCTGGAAGATTTCGGTTTACATTTCTCTCAGATACTTCAGTAAAGAATAGATCCAAAAACCTAACCGCAGGAAGAGCATCTTACCAATAAACCCAGATTTATCAACAGGATTTAAACCAAGATAAACTCTGATGCTCGATTTTGGTCACTACAACAGACAATATTCGAGTTTCGTTGCTGGTTTTGGTTGTGGGGTTGGTTTAGGGTTTCTTTCCCACTTCCTGTAAGACAGTTCTGACTTTCCGTAACAAAACACTTCATGCAGCGCTGCCCGCCGGAGCTGCCCGGGCACACCGAAGGCACGGCGCACAGGCACCTTCCCCGGGCTGGAGGAACGACAGAGGTTACCGCGCACCTGCTAGCGCGGAAAGCCCCAAAACTCCTCCCGGGAGGACGCGGGCAGAGGACGGGCCCCGGCCCGGCCACTGTCAGCGCTCTGCGGGGTTTGTTCCAGTCAGGGCGCAACAGGAGAGCTCCTGACCGCGGGCTGTGCTGCCCCAGCGCGCCGCGCCCGCCGCCTTTGTTCGCGCCGAGCGGCTCCGGCAGCCGGGGAGAGCGCTCCGGGGGGCCCGGCCCGGNTGGGGGCGGCTGGGGAGCTCTTGGCTGCTGATTGGTTGGCTGCCTGCGGCCCCGCTCCCGCCCTTCTTTCCCTTCAGCGGGGCGCAGCCCGCCCCGGCCGGTTTGTGGCCCTGTGCGGGCGGTGCCGTCTGACCGGTCGTGCACACACCGGTCCGACCGAGCCCGGGGCCGCCACTACCCGGAGCCGCTGCGCCCCTTTAAGACTCCGGCTGGTTCTCCCGGAAGCCGCCTGACGTGAGCAGCTGGCGGAATTCCTTCCGCCCAGTGACGTCACTCCTGGCCGAGAGGGCGCTGCGCGTGCGCGTCGCGCCGTGCGCGCGCCCCGCTGCCCTGAGGGTGGTGAGGCGGCGGGGCCGTGCTCAGCCGAGAGGAGCCCCGGGGTTTGCTGTGACCCGGGGTTTCTCGTGTCGGCACGCACGAAATGAAAATGCCTTTGCCCGATGAAAGCCCCTGAGTGAGCACGAGGCCCAAGGGGCGCTGTTCTGTCGTTCCTTTAAGCCGTGGCTAGTCTGACCAGCGGCAGGTGCAGGCGGGGACGCCTTCCCTGTGCCAGGCGATAACGCTGTCCCTGGACCGGGCAGGTGGCACACACCCCCTGCCCACGGAACGGCCGGATTGGAGCTCTCTTCAGTGCTTTCTCAAATGAGAGGAATTGGGTTTTCCCCTCTCTGTGGACATAATTGTGTTCTGATAGTATCATGACGAACATTGTGAAGGGTCTGGAGAGGAAGCCATTTGAGGAGTACCTGAGGTCACTTGACTTGTTCAGCCTGGAGGAGACCGAAGTCAGACATTATTGTGGTCTTGGAGCTTCTTCATGAGGGCCAGTGGAGGGGCAGACACTGATCTCTGCTGTGGTGACCAGCGGCGGCACTCAAGGGAATGGCTGAAGTTGTGTCAGGGAAGTTTAGGTTGGGTATAAGGAAAAGGTTCTTCCCCAGAGGGTAATTGGGCACTGAAGAGGCTCCCCGAGGAAGTGATCACAGCACCAAGCCTGACAGAGCTCAAGGAATGTTTGGACAGGGCTCGCAGCCCCATTGTGGGATTCTTGGGGCTGTCCTGTGTAGGACCTGGAGCTGAGCTCAGTGATTTTTGTGGGTTCTTTACAACTAAGGATTTTCTGTTTCCTTTTTTTCAGCAACATTAGTGATGGCAATGTCAGTTGACCAGTCTTGAACAGATGCCCCCACAAATACTGTGGTAACTGATGTGACCTGTATGGTAGGACTCCATAGAGAAATCTTTAGAAGTTCTACCTAGTATAGTATGAAGATTAAACTGCCACTAATCAAGACAGGAAGGAATGCAGCCAATTAGTAGTTTATCAGGTGAAGTTATGCTGATGGAAAGTTTATTGACCTTGTGAGGCCTAAAACATTAATTATTAATAAATTAATGTAATAAACACTGTTCCAGTCTAATTACCCTAGAGGGACTGTGTCTAAATTGTTGAAGCTTTGCCTTGAGGCTTTTCTCAGCTCCAAAGGGTGAATTACCTCCTACTGATCTTAGCCCAGTGATTCTTGAGACTGTGAAAAATTAAACACAGCAGTCAAATATTAAATAGTAGTGCTTAAGTGTATAGTATGGCATTTAACAGATCCCTAAGAGTCATGGTGAAATTGAGCCTTTGCTTACTGCAGGATCTAAAGGGACATGAGCGAAACAGAAAAAAAAAGATCATGCATAGAAGAACAGTTATATCCATGGAGCATAAACCATGAAATAGACCATAGAAATGGTAAGAAGGCCTATCCAATTCCAAATTACCATTGTTTAAACACTAAGTAGCTTAAGAAAGCAAGCAGTATGATCATTCTCATCCAGAACAACAAATCACTGCTGAGGTAAAACCTTTTGGCTGGTAGTAACACAATGAAAACCTTAGCTGTTAATCCTTTTGATTTGTAGGTATTACATAAATCATGCTGCTGATTTTTCCAAGCCTGCTGTTAGGATTTGCTGCATACTATTCACCTGGAGAGAATGGCCTGTTGGGAATTCCTGACTACTTTGGGAATATTTCAGATGTAATACAGACTGCAAATGTGAACTTGAAAATCACATCAGGTAAAGTTAAATTACTAAAATGTCTATATAAATATGCTTCCTTTCAAACTGTTAGAAAACAAAATAAATTTTGGGTTAGAATTAGGAGGTTATTGAGCAAGTTCCTGACTGTAAAAGTTACATTCCCATAAAATCTGGAATAAATTTATGAACCAAAGCAAGCAAAGGGACTTCTCTTGATCTCTAAACAAACTTTTGGAGAGGAGACAAAACCAGTCTGACTTTTTATAATTCAAGTATTATAAACTGTTTTGAAACCCATATTTATTATGTGCTTACTGATCCAGAGGATTACATGGGTGTGAATGGTAGTTCCAGATGAGTGGAAGACAAGTGCGTTTTTCCAGTGTATTCCTTAATCTGCAGCATCAGAAGTCCTTATCATGCAACACTTTCTGACATGAGGATTACAGTTCACTGGAATTTCTGATGTGAATAATATTTATGTGTGGAGATAATTTCAGGAATTTACTCCCTTCAAAAAACTTTCCATTTTGCTCTTTCAATTTTTTTTCCATTTGAATCAAGTTCTTGATCTTTCCCAGGCTCAGAATTACATACTAAATATATGGATGGTGACATTGCTCTCTTTCCTCAACAGTGGTTATGGAATGTATGGTTATTCCAGCTCTGCATGTGTCATGGGGAGGAAAAAAAAATCTCCTTGAATAATTAAACCAACAAATTTCCATTTTTTTCCTTTAAACATCTCTAAAAATAGTCAGTTGTGATCAGATATGAATTTATGTTATAACTACTACACAAGGAAATATTCCACAACCAAGGATGTATACAGTCTATAAATTTCACCAAGACAGAGCTTTATACAAAATGAGAGTATGAAAAGGAGAACCCCTTTGGCAAAGTCATACTTGGGGATATTGACCTGAATTAACCACACTGAAATACTTAAACTATATTAGAACTTCATGAGAAGAGAAACCTGCAAAATTAAACTGAACTAAATTAGAGTATGCACAATTCTCTTCCAAAGGTGACTTAACTGAAATACTGTGGTTTAGTCTAGGTAATCATGTGTGTATTAAATATAGTCTAGTGTAATCCATTGTAAAAGTCAATTTGCAGTGGCTGTTGTTCAATTTGCTGCCACCACTTGACACAGCTCTTTGCTTAGGATGCCCAGAGGTGAGTGAGCATTCCTCTGGCCAGAACAGGAAGATCTATGGCACATTCTTGTAGCTGGCAGCATATGGAGGAGGACTCTCGCTAAAGGTATTGCCAGTATTAGGTTTTGTGTCTGCTTTTTTGTTGGTAGTGATGGATTCTTAGTATCTCTGTGATAAAAAAATAGAGTATTGCATGCAAGTTATGCTCTTTATGGTATTTTATTTGTTCTCTCATGTGTCTACCATGCTTTTGAAAACCCTGACCCACTGCATCACTAAAACAGCAACAGCTTTTCCTTTTTAAATGCTGATGAAATTATACATCATTTCCAAAACTTACCAGTCAAATTATGGGTTTGAGCCATGAAAAGAGGATGGCTTTTACTTTAGCAGAAACTACATCAGTGTGTGGTTTTTTTTTAATCCATGCAAGAAAAAATATCCTATAGCAAACAACACCTATGTATGAATGAAGAGCTTTTGGTGTTTGTTTGGTTTTTTTTGGTTGTTTGTTTTTTTTTTTTTTTTTTACTTTTTTGTTTATTCTTTCTTAAACATCTATATATTATAACTTGGTTACCCTCAGACTTGAGCTAAACAGTTTATCAGTATCTTCCAACTACACAAATGGGATGCTGCAAAGCTGTGTTTGTGACTTGTCAGTCTAACAACCATTGAAGTTCAGTTGCTTTTTACATACCATTCTTGCCCTGGCAGAGACGTGATTTCTGCTGTCGCCGGGAGACTGACCCTGGTGGAGGGGGAGCAGAGTATTTGACAACAGCCACAGGACAAGTTAAACTGTAACTTTTGTGGTATGAGTCCGAGGTTGCCGATGAACGTTTAGTTTCCTTGGGAAACTATTTAGCATTTTTAAAATTAAATTAAGATTTCTTGCATGTTAAAATTTTGTTGGAATTGGTGGAAGGCAGTGAAACACCTGTAGGTTTTTTACAAGAGAGAATATCTTGGATTGATTTCAATGTCTCAATCGTAGTCCAGGCAAAAATTAAGCCCCGTTACAGAGCCACTCCGTTCCGCCTCGCCTGGATTATCTCAATCGATCCGCGGGGAATTTCGCTGCCACGGGCCAGCAGAGGGAGCGAGTCCTTCCCGGGGCGTGTCTGACCCGGCCCACGACAGGTGAGGAACGACGGTTCCTCTGCGTTGGAGGTACAACGTTAAAAAGGATGGCTTGAATTTAAAAAAAAGAAAAAAAAAAGAAAAAAAGGTCAAGCCGTTTCAGTGCAGTGTTTGAACGCGCAGAGGGCAGACATACTGAGCGGGGCTAAGCTGGAATGTGAATGCCAGCCGCCATCAGGAGCATTAGCTTCAGGCCTCAGAGGAGAGTCATGAGTAAAATACGTTGCATTGTGACAAAATCATGGATGACTGCTCTAATGAGGATGTGAGCAGAAAAAACACAAAAATTTTCAAATTTTCAAATGGGTGACTGGTTAGAGATCTTCTGTTAGCCAGAAATAAAACAAAAAGGGTATGGGGTACTGCCAGTCTCTGTGTTTAAACCTTCTCTAAAGGGTGGTAACAATTATAATGGGCAGGTGGGAGATGGATCCAGCTTTTTTTTCCCCAGTTAGCTTTACTCTGTGAGGTATCTAAATTACTCAAACCTCTCAGTGTGCTTGGCAACAAATCAAACTGCACCATCTCATTTTGGCAGGGGGGAGGATAAGAGACAGAATCGTTTGGCTGTGGGTGGTGTTGCAGCTTAGACTGGCTCCTGATGGTGACACACACACTTGGACAGGAAGAGGGGCAAAACTGAAGCCATTCCTGAAAACATCTCTACAGCAAATACCCAAACCATCTCTTCCAGCACGCTGTTCTAACAATGCAGTAGTTAATATTAGTTAATATTTTAATCGTTACAATCAAGGTACCTAGCTAAAATAGCCTTCCTAAGCATTAGTTGTCCAAAGTATGTAAAAATTTGCAAATAAAGCTTTTTGCTGGACTATGAAATTCAAGATCCATTTGCAGAGCCACACACAGCGTGAACTTTGAAAATGTGGTTTAAAAATGAAGTAAAAGATTCTATATTAATTCAAACAAGGAATACTAAAGAGTAAATAAATTTGAGAGGCTGATACAAATAAAATTCTGTTCTGCAGGCTCTTAGTAGATTAAATTCAGTTTTCTACCTTACTGAGCCTTGACACTGCATACTCTGAAGATCTGTAAATCTTTTAAGGTGGTTTACTATTTGCTTAAGAGAGTTATACGTTTGGAAAATTTCTTACAATTGGAGAAATGTATCTGTGTGGACAAAAAGGCTGTATTTCAATAGGAATCATATATACTTTGCAGCAGTTCTTGATTTAACGATAACTTATTTATCCTAGCTATTACAGATAATGAGCAGTCAGAAGTTCAGATAGTTCTGTGAGCAGGTCTCACTTCATGTCCAGTGAGATAAGGACCCTTTCTGAAAGTGCAGGATAAGCACATTATGTTGTTTTTAGTTTGTCAACTCTTCTTTCAGAGACACTTCTCATTTTGTTAATACTATGTTAGTCTTTCAGTTTCTCTAAAAAAAAAAAAAAACCTAGAACTTTTCCTACCCTTTAAAAAGAATCCTTTTTTCCTTGTTATTTGTTATCGTTAGGAATGATTAAATATAGCAATCTATGTCCTATGTTATTTGATTTTTTTTCTATTCCATTTTCTCAGAAGTGCTGTCTTATTTGTATGCAATAAACAGGCTTTGGAGATTAAGGTGAGGAAAATTACACCTATTTTCTGACCTGTTTGCTAATATAATATTTACCTCACTTTTGTAACTAGCTAACCCATTATCATGAGCTTCAGCTGTTTACATCACGTCTCAATTTTATCATTTGCTTTTCTGTAGCTGTGGCTGCACTAACTAATTTAGCAATATAAGGTGTGTCTGATTACTTCCTTTGGAAGACAGAGATTGTCACTGTATTCCCTGCTAGTATGAAATTCAGGAAGTGTTTTATTCAATGCATAATGCTCATTGCAGCCATACTTTAGAGCTCTGTTTTAGTTACCTTCAGTATCTTGATTTTTCACCTGACCTTGTCCATATTGCTTTGTTTTTTATTTAGAGGTTAACTACAACAGGTCTTTAATGCTAGAGAACTCTGCTATAACTGGAAAGATGGAATAGGGGTAAAGTGAATTGATCTCTTTTCTATCACAGGTTACATATAAGGTTTAAATCTGCCCATAAGGAAGATGAGGAAGGGGGAAACAATGGTTTGTTGTCTAATTCAGTTAAAGAATGGTGCTTTGCCAAGTAACACAGCAGAACTGAGGAATACCTCTCTCCTCAGGGAGTTTCCTGCAAGAATAAACCTTTCTTTGGTTTTTAGCTTTGCCAAGATCTAGAAGATCTCAATCTCTTGGTAATGTCAAAGGAAAATTAGTGTGCATTTTAGGAGTGTATATTTAGCACAAGCTGTCCAAGAGAGATCAGAGAGGAAGGTGTGTGCTGGTGCTGCTGGTTTTGCACGTGCTCATGCCTGTGTGCAAGCAGACTCATCCAAATGAAGCCCTTTCATAAAGCAAATGTTGTGTAGCTGTTAAATGCTGAGCCTCAATGCACATTTCTGGGGTTAACTTTGGAATAGCTTTAGTCTGAACACACAGATTGAATGTCATGGTTGGAGGACACCTTCCTGTCTTATTCCCCAAAGGAGTCCCATGCTCTGAGACAGCTCTATCAAATGAACCAAAGCACAGTGCATGAGGACAATCAGTTTGGCTCAGTTTCGAGCCACAATGAAGTGCTAAATCACACACTTGGTGAGATAGATTGCTCTGAGCGTGAATGATCTCTCCGAAGCAAGTTTTGCAGGAGACTGCCAAGGGTTGCTTATAATCCTCTTGAAACTGGCAAACAGATTATCCTTTTCGTAGGTGAGCTAAGTAGGTTAAACATCTTCAAAGCCTCTAAACTGTTTCTCTCGTATCCTGAAAGCTATTAACACATCAGCACTGAGTCTGCTTTCCTGCAGTCTTAGGTCAAAGAGGCTAAATGTTACACCTCTCTTCCTTGCTTAACCATGTCCATGTGGCTAAAACAGAAATTTCCCAATGATCATATTGGCTCTTATGAATTCTCAACTCTCTCCATGTACTGTGGAGGAAGCTCAGGCCTTCTATAGAGAATGCCACCATGATGCTCAGTTATAGACCAATACCCTAATTCCTGCAAACAGGATAAGCATTTATTCATCAGCTTATCTTAACTGTCATACTTATTCCAAAAGGTCAAGGAGTCATCCAAATGGCAAAGTACCTTCAAGCTGTCTGTGTATAAAAGCATACTTAAGGAATTCTTCAGCTTCACCTCTGACACTTTTTGCAAACAACTGAAGTCCCTAACAGTAATATTTGCTTTTTGATTTCTCATGTTGCAGAAAATACTGAAAAAAATTAATAATGTCTCCTGAAATGTAGTGAAACAAAAGCCATGCTACAAAACTAACAATGTTATATATACACTGAATAATTCTGAATTTAAATAAAACTTTAAATAAGGAGTGGCCAGACTTGATGAGGGTCTTTCAAAGAAAATACCTCTGCAGAAACACAAGGAGAATGAAGTTAGTTGACACATTCAGTGTACTTACTTCTGGTTTTATATTGCTGAGCATCAAACTGATAAGAGCTTTCTTTGTTTTCTTTACAATCGTTACCAAAATACAGGATTCAAAATACATCTTCAGGGGACAGGGGTGAAAAGAGTCCTCCCACCCTCCTAAAACACTCACACTTCTTCAGATTAAATTTCTTTGTAGAATTCACCTTTCATTCCTTCCTGGCAATCTTCATTTCAGTTCTTGACTCTTCTTGGGCAAGTAAGTGTTTTAAAATACAAAAAGGGTAAAGAGTGTTTTAGTTGTTGTTTGTCCAACTAGAAGGATTAGCATTTTAAGGAAACCATATAAGTAGAGCAGGAAAACCTGAGAATTCTTTGAATGCATCCCTAAAGCAACCTGTGCAAGTGGAGTGTGTCCCTGTCTGTGACAGAGATATCTTTATTATCTGGAACAAGATAATCTTTAAGGTTCCTTCCAACCCACACCATTCCATGATGCTATGAATGCTGCCATAGATACTCTAGGAAAGTATTTTCCATAAAGAATTGCACATTACATCCATCTGTGCTGCATTCAAACCAATATGACCCTAAAATTAGAAAATCTCAGGCTAAAATTGATTTGCCATATAAGCAACACTATGCTTGGAAATTAGTGATTCCTCAGAGAATTATTCTGAAGAAATTAATATATCTAAAAATAAAGTTAGCATATTTTCTTCTTCCTTGAAAGAGCCAGTATTCCCTAGTAAGCACACTGCCCAAGACTTTTGGGAAGCAAGTGTGAGCTACTGTTTTAGCACTGCCTAATTTAGTAGTGCTGGCATAACTGCAGCTGTCAGCTGGGTTGGAATCATCCCAGTATACACAGATTACTCCTACAAACTGGCATTATCAGAAGTGATGAGAGTTCCATGACAGTCAACTAACAGACTAACACAGTATCCATGGCTTCATAGAGTCGTAATTCTGAAGTATGGATAGAACCCAGCAGGACACACAGTTGACAGTAGCCATTACCCATGATGGCACTGATGGAGCAGCAAAGACCTTTCACACAGTCTTAGTCCACACAGCTATTACAAGGTAGGACATAGGTATGTGGAGTAATGTTTTTAAGAAACAATTGTAGTTGCAACAGAATTGCACTGCCATTAAGATGGAAGTTACTACAACAGGCAGAGTCCTGCTGTTTCTCATATTTCACTCTAATCAACTTTTCACTTTTTACATGCTTTTGAAATCTTTAGAAATCCATTTTTGTGTTTCTAACAATGTAGGTTTTCACAAAATTTGAGGTTTGAGTTTGTGTGCTGTAAGACTCAAAACAAACCTTGGATGGTTGAGGTTTTAGCTTGAATGCTGCACTCTCAAATATGGCACCCCACCCACTGGCTGCATAAAAAGAAAGTTTTTGATTGACAGGAGAGTTCTTCCAAACCTCAGTCTGGAGCACATATAATTATATAAAAGCATTGTTAGAAGCTATTTTAAAAGGGAATGTTTCCTGCCTTATGAGGTTTTTCTATATTCATGTAGTCTGGGCATGTCAGGCTTTCTTTAAAACCACAGCCTTGTTATTCTTGATCAATAAGCAGAACTAGCACACTTTAGCACAGAAAATGACAAGCAGCTGGGCTCTTCAAATTTTCAGCTTGCCACTGACTTTGTAGAGAGCTTCCGTTGTCCTGAGGCTCACTAGTTAAATTTGTAAAATGGGACTTATGCAGCTGTGATTATTTACTTTAAAATGTATTTTCTTCTGTAAACTGCTGAATCTCGGGCATTAGATAATTTTATACATTTTTGTTACCTTTTAGGTATGTGCTGGTTTAACTGAGGTCAGAATCTAACCTATAACAAATGCTGTTTATATTTTCTGAAGACTAAACCTTCTCTGACTGTCAGTTGAAACATTTTATTATTGAACTTACTACCATTTCTTCCTTTTCTCAAAGGTCCAAATTATTGCTTATAATAAATATTTCAATTAACAGCCTGTCTTTTTTCTGAGGGGATAAAAAAGATGTGTTTATTCAATTTTGGTTTTACTATAAAAATATGACACACTCTGAATGTCTGTAGCCCCATTTTACTGTAAGTCAATCAGTTTTAAATAAATCCTTCCCTAATTAGGTTGGCCTGTCTCTACCTCTGGTGCCTACTCCATTCAGCCTTTTTCCAGACACAGGCCCCTTACAAGATGCTCTTCTGATAACAGAACAGGAAGTTCTTTATCTTCTAATATTGTGTGACTCCAAATTTAATTATATGCTTGAAGCAGGTAGAAAATATGCCTTGCTCACAGAGAAATTACTTGGGCTGGTATAAGAAATTTCAGGGCCTGTGGCATACAAGTCAGATCAAATGATCTGACCTTCAGCTCCTTGAACAAATGACAAGTGACTTAAGAAGCCAAAACCAAAAAGATGATGGGCAGAGACCAGGAAAAAAGTGATGAAAAACAAAATTCAAAGACCAAAAACTTGAAAGCAGCAGCATAGCAGTAAGCAGTGACACTCGTTTCAAGGTCAGCCCTTCTCCGAGGGATTGTGATGCTTGGTGTTCTCACATAGGTTTCTAAATCCAGTATTTCAAGTAAAATTAGGACTGCTGCAGCTCCTCCTCTTCCTTCAACTTGCTGTCATAATGATCATAAAAGGACCCACCTAATTCCAGTCCTTCCAGTTGTGCAGTAATCAGCTAACTATGCAGATTACAGAAAACTGAGGGAGGGGGGATGCAATATATGTGCTGTGGTAAAAAATGTTTCTCTCCATACATGAAAGAAGTGATCATTTAGTGCTTGTATTATTTAGATCTTAAGATGCATTCCCTCCCTAGGAACAGGAATTAAGTCATTACAGAGAATTTACTACTTTACATTGCTATTACATTTAAATTCAACTTTATTGTATGAATATGCAAGACATGTTTGCACACATCCACAGACAAACTGTGTGTTGCTTCAACAAAAATAAGTACATGAAAAAGCCCAGTTGATGGGAGGAAAATGGATGTTCAGCAGCATCTCTGCACACAATTATCTGTGAATGTCCATGCATTTGGACGATTGATGTGCAGTATTGGATGTTGGGGTTTTTTGATAAAAACTATACAGGTATTTTTTTTGGCGGGTGTTAGAAAGAACCAATCTAAACAAAAATTCAATCGTACTTTACAGAATAAAAATTAGGCCTGCTTATGTAATTAAGTTGACCCTCCATTCTAAATAAGACGTCAACATAAGTGAAGATTATCTGTCCCAGGCAAATCCTTCCTAGGGATTACATGGTCCATAAACTAATAAGGGTTTATCTTTTCTTTCTGAGAGGGGAGATAACTGGAGGAACATTAAAACATTAATGTGGCATTAAAGAATTGCAAACAGAATTGGGAAATTAGGTGGTTGTGAGCCTCACAGCAGCATCAAATCACCATTACATTTCAGTATGCAGATCCTATGTGTAGACACACAAAATTTGGAGTACTCTGTGTATGCAGAACTGTTTTGCTCTGTGAAGTAAAAATGTCAAGTATGCATAAGCTGTCTGTTTCAAAAGGTAATCTGAACATGGTCAGCATAAAATTTTGTATGTACCATAATATTCCTATTTTTGAGGTATCGTAGTCACAAAAAGAAGCTAGGCAAAACTTTTATCATTCAGCATAATTTAGATGAAGATACTTTTGGTTAAGTAACTGAGACACAATTATGATGTGCTGGTTTACACCCTAAAAAGGTAAAAATATATTTAGTACCTACCATCTGAAAGACTTTTGTGAATACTGCAATACGGCTGTTTGGGAAAATGTCTGTTTATTTAAAAGTCTAATCAGTGAAGGCTATAACCCAGACTTGAAACTAGAAAGCTACCAAAGAATGAGTCAGAGCAGTGAACTACTTTACTTTGTAAAGCCAACAGTCACTTTTTGACTGCTGGTTTGAGATCACCCTTGATTGGATGCTACATATATGTCTTATAGGATAAGTACTGAGAAGAATTTAAATCTGTTTAGTAAGATTCA
Organism: Hypocryptadius cinnamomeus; assembly: GCA_013400635.1. Taxonomy (NCBI): domain Eukaryota; kingdom Metazoa; phylum Chordata; class Aves; order Passeriformes; family Zosteropidae; genus Hypocryptadius; species Hypocryptadius cinnamomeus. Next base: position 22,023 of record VYZP01021227.1, read on the forward strand.
CACCTCTAACAGCTGGAGATAAAAAAAACCTCATTTTAAAGCTTTCCTGGGACTGGTTCCTCACTCCCTTTTTTCCTTTCTGTCTTGCACATCCTGATGCCACTTAGCAAGGCCTGGTACACACAATACAGCAAACTCCCTCGTTCTATGTAGTAAATGCAAGGAGCATTTGGTATTTGGTAGATTGCCATTTCGTGGCATTTGGTCTTTTCATTTTATGATGGCATTTCATATACAATTAAAACCTTTTCTCATTTTTATGTAGGAACAATAGTCTCCATACATGTTATTTTTAAGAATGCAGCTCTACTTGTTTAGGTTGGTATGAACTTTATTAGTCACAGGATCTGTAAATAAGAGATATTTCTAGATGGCTCACAATGAAATTCTGTAAATATAGTATCACCATGAGGAATTTGTTTTATATTAAACCAAGGAAGCAATTTATGTATTTGGATCAGGTCAGAGAATCACAGAATGGGTAAGGTTGGAGGGGACTGCAGTGGGCCATCCAGTCTAACTCCCCTGCTCAAGCAAGGTCATCCTGGAGCACATGGCACAGGATTGCATCCAGCTGCTTCTGGAATATCTCCAGTGAGGGAAATTCTACAATCACTCTGGGCAGTCTGTTCTGGTGCTCAGTTACCAGATGATCATTCTCCTTGTATTAAAATAAAATCAAAAAGAATGACCAAGTCTGAAGACTCCCAAACCCATTGGTGTGCTAGTTTTCAGTCTTTACTATGGAAATTATGCAACAATTCTATTTGTCTTTGAAGATGCATTGAACTCTGTAAGAGTTAAATATCATCTTCCCTGAGCACTGTAACATGTAGAAGGTACTAGGATTTCAATTCAGCAGCTTCCTTCACATTCCACTGTTTCCTTAGCTCTTTGTGCCAATGAGTCTACAAGTCTTTTGCTCATAAGTGTCCTGAATATGTCTTCTTTTGTCCATAACTGATCTTTTTAAAGGAAATACAAAGTCTATGGAATTATAAAATCTTTCTTTGTTTTAGAAAAGTGTATTCTTAAGATAGTAATTGATACTTCAAAGAAGCATAAACTTAACTCTTTATAATTATAGGTTATATAAATCGTTCTAATTTGTTTATATTGTATAGCACCCATGGCATTTGTTGCCTTCCAATGCAATACTGAGTCCCCACTTCTCACTGAAAATCAAGCAGCTCCTGGTGCCTAAACAACATTTTATTGAACATTAGCTTTCCTGTTGTGCACTGGCACTCTGTGCATGCTCTCAGCAAATGACTCTTGCACCTTGTGGCTGATTTAAGTATCTGGTTTATTTTAGATATAACAAATCATGATGTTAGTGCTGACAGTTCTCTGGTTCAGTTACTCCTCATCTCAACCACTCTGCAAAAGCAAAGAATAAAAGTAGGACTCCATTCCACAGAGACCTGGAGATGAGAAATTCAGAACCTACTTGACAAGTGACACATACTCAGTTCTTCAGCACTATTCAGCACCTTTTTGATCTTACATGTCTTAAGATAGAAGTTTTCCTATACTCACTTATTTCCTACTCCTAAATTCTCTAGCTAATCCCTGTGTTCCCTACCCCTCAGTACTTCCAGGGATTTTTTGACCTTCCACTAGAAATTCAATAACTTCCCAGTTCCCAAAGCACTCTGGATGGTGTTTAAAGACAGAGGGCTCTTGTGCAGCTTAGCCTGGAACAATCAAGGGCTACATTCTACTCACCTTTCCTTTGATGGGCACATTATTTAGGGATTTTATCCTGATGGGTTCAGTTGCCATAAAACTGCACAGATGCTCCTGAAAGAAAGCTGCAAGACAAGCAGACCAGACCGATAGGGTGTTCACTGTTGACAGGGTGAAGAACAAAACAACTAAGAAGTGAACAAATAAACAGGTAATGAAAATATCTTCATTTTATTTTCAAGCAGTTTAAAACATTTAGAGACAATGAAAAAGCCTGTAGACATGGTAAAAGTTACACAGAACTGTGAATTCATTTTTGTTCTCTCTCAAAGGAAATATAGTCTACAGTCTCTATAAATGCATGTTCTGTCTCCACCCTGGATACTGCATTCAATTCTGCAGCCTCCCCCCAGTCTCAGTAAAAATAGAACTGGAAGAAAATTCAGAAATGGTCAACAAGGACAAAGGCATAGAAAAGGAATTTCATAACAGTGAGTTAAAATGGTAGGAAAGTATGAAAAGGGCACTGCTTCTGTTTGTGACAAAGCTGTCTAGATAATAAAAGCAGGCAAAATCTCAAGTCTCTTTGAATTCAGCACAGATGATTTCCCCAGTGCATTTGCATCTTTTACTTGGTGATATATAGAAAAAATTATTATCAATTAATGTGTTATTGCAGAACAGGCCTACTGCCTTCCCTGCCTACAGGGCATGGTTTCATAAAAACCTTTAGGCAAAAGGAACTGATAGTGGAGTCTTCTTCCCTGGCAAGGTGGAACTGCTAATTTGAAGATATTTGCTATCACATCACAATATCAGAATTGTGTAGGTGGCAAGGAACTTCTGCAAGTTTTGTAGTCCAACTTTCTCCTCATGGCAGGTCCCATTAAAGCAGGTTGCTTTTAGTCATGTTCATTTGAGTTATGTGTATCTTGAAGGATGGAGTTGCCATAGCCTTTCAGGGCAAATTGTTTCAGTATTTGATCATTAAAAAAAAAAAACAAGTTTCCTATATTGAATTGCTGTAGGTTGTGCTCATTGCTTCTTGAGCACCTCTGGGAAAAATGTGGTTGCATCTCTTCTACACCCTTCCATTACAAAGTGCTTCACAGCACGATGATCTCCACTCACCTTCTTTAAACCTGGGCAAATGCAGCTCTCTCATCTTCTTGTATGTCATGAACTGCAGTTGCCTGAGCAGTTTGGTAGTCTTGCTTTAGTGTGTCAATGGCTTTCTTAAAATGAGACACAGAGCTCCAGATGTGGTGTGACAAGTGTCAGATGGAGGGGAAGAATCAGTTCCCTCTAAACCTACCAGTGGTACTCAGCCCAGCTGGCAGCTGGGCACATTAGCTCCAAGAGCACACGGCTGACTCACATTCAGCTTGTCCACCACAACCCTCAGCTCCTTTTCTACAGAGCTGTTCTCTGTCCTGTCAGTTCCCAGCCTGTCCCACCTGGGGGGTTATGCCAACCCAGTTGCAGAGCTTTGCATTTGCTTTTGCTGAACTTCATGAGGTCCCCAAGAGCTCATTTTTCCAGTCTGACTAGGTCTGTCTGAGTAGTACCATGCCTACCAGCCACTCCCCCCAATTTGGTATCACCCACAAATGTGCTGAGAGGTCACTCTATCCCATCATCCTGGTCATTACATCAGCCATTTCAAGAATCCAAGGTGATTTAACCTATATAAAGAAAGCAAGTCAAATACTCTTCCAGAGATATGCTGGAGACTTCAAATTTTGTTTTAGAAACATGCACACATGGCACTGCCAAGTCTTTTTTTTCTCAAGATATAAAAATAAGAAGTAGCCCTGGGTTCTACAAGAAGCGGGCTGTGAGTCTTTTTTTGGATGCAAATGCCGAATGTAGAACTTGACTTAAGGGAGTGCAAATCTTCTGGAAGGCAGAGATGACTGTCAGAACCTAAGAGCTAAGCAAGCTGCAAGTTATTTATAGAGTCTTTCCCCAGCATCTCCAGTGTGCCTTTGCTCCAAGATAGGCAATATATTTCCATGCCATAAAAATGGACAGAACTGCATTGGTAAATACATGGTGCTCTGAGGATGTTCTTGCAATCTCACTACTTGCCTGGGTGGTTGTATGGAAATGGAATGGACTCTGCTAGCAGCTGTTGTACTAGAGGAGCAGAGGGGAGAATGAGGATCAGGACAAAAACAAAACTAGAAGGAAGAAAAAAGAAAACTGTAGGAGTAATTCAGCTCCTCTGCAGACATTATAGCAGTTTCAAGAACATTTCTGTAATAACAACCTTTCCAGCACACAACTGTCTGTTATGGGCAGTGACACACTACATGGTGTTTTTGCAGCATGGACAGGGTAACATTGCTGCCAAAGGATAGGAAAGGACAATGCTACAGACATGATCCCCAAAATTCTCTTGGGACATATTGTGCTACTCAGAGACTTACTATTACCAGAGACATTATAAGTTATGCTATAGGCTGGTAGAGTTTTAAAGCTGGATTTTGTGGTGTATGCTAGAACTGGATTTAAGATAATACATTTACATTGCAAAATACTATAAACTGGCTTAGCAGAATGTTTTCTAATCTTCCACATGAAGCTTGTCTCTCCAAACTTGGCTTTATAACTCTTGTACACTTTGGGACAGCATTTCCAACAACATGAGCTGAAGAAAACATTGGTAAACAGGAAGTATTGGTTGTGAAAAGGAACTAGGAGAAGATGGAAGGACATGAAAGTGAGGAAACCTAGCCAGACCTCCAAAAATGGGAGCAAAGGCACTGAATGTTTCCAAACACTCAGATAACTAAGGCTGTTTGGTTTGGTATTTTTATGAAGACAACAATGATAAAGAAGTTGTGTACTACATGGACATTCAGTATCTGAAGGCACATACACTTGTAAGGATATATTCCAAGCAAAACCTGTGTCCCAATCCAATGTTTAAGAAGATGTGGGATAACTCAGAGACATTTACCAAGTATAGCAAGAAGTAAACAGAGTCATTTGACTTAACTGCTGGGAAACAACTCTTCAGTTCTAATTATTCTGATACCCTCACAGTAAGGCATGTGCTTCTTTCCTTATTTTCCTCCAGGAGACAATGCCACAGAAGAACCCAATCTGGAATTTAACCTGGGATGCAAAACATCAAATTCCTGTTTTCCAGCTCTGCTACAGCCATCATAAAGCACCTTAAGTAAATCATCCTGCCTCCACTCCCATCTCTAACAATGAGAAAATAATTTCTTTCACCATTCTTTATTAGTTCATTAATTCAGTGAGGCAGCAGGTATGCCCTATGGCTTAAATGCCACATGCTTAATGCTGTAGGCATTTTTTAGGACTTTGCTTAGACATCTACAGACCCTAGTACTTTTGTACTCAGCAGCAGCAACACTACATTGGTTCACAACAAGCTAAATGCAGAGTATTTGTAAATTTGACCAAGGTAGGTACCATGCTTTTTCATTTCTCAGGAAAAATAACTGCTGTTACTAAATAAAAAATTTTAATGGAGCTATCATTACTACAAAAATACAGCTTTTCAGCTGTTAAGTCAGCAGTAAATCTACTGTTACACTTAAGATCACTACCTTCACCTGATCCCAGGGTAGTGGATAACTTGCACTTACATTAACTATATTTTAGACCATTCTAGCACTTTCCATAAACATTTTAACATTTTGGGTTATTATACCCTGCCGTTTTCCTGCATGTATATATTCCTGGGCCCTGAGAAATGAGGCTTTTAGAAATCATTTAACAAGTTTCCCAGTAATAGTGTTATGCTGTGAGAATGTTCCTCAGTACAGCCATGTGTCTCAATTATATTAATCTATTTCTAAGATTTAAAAACAATTAAAGCAATCATAAGGCACATGCAGCCTTTTTTGAGAAAGTATATTTGAAAAGCAAATGCTTCTCCCCGCCCCTGCACAGCTCCAGTTGACAGACAGAATTCATCAGTAAGAGGAAAAATGCCATTTGTCACATAGGACTTAGGCCAGTTTCCAAGTGCTTCAAATAGAAGAAAAGAAACACTACAAAAAGAAATATGACAGGTCTACACTGTTACATAAGTTTTTAATTAAGAAATTTAAAGGGAACCAAATCTAATTTTAAAAATATGACTTCATCATTGTAATCCATAGGAACTTCCAGTTTGTTACTAGTATATATTCTTAGCCATATGCTTGGCAATTAACTTGACAATCTAGCTCTGCCTCAATAAAAGTATTTCCTTCTATCAGATTTCCTCCCCTCTCACCAATTTCACTGGATGTTCTCCTTTGAACTTTTACTGTACTCATAGGAATCAGAACTCATGACTTGCATTCCTTATTTCATCACTATATACAGTTTCTGTCCCTACACATCTTGGTGTACTTTCTGATAGAAGCAGCTGTAGTCTGAGCATTTCAGTCTCATTTGATTTTTCAGTGGTTATAAGGTTACTTTCCTTTCTTCAGAGAAAAACATATCAGCTGCACTAGCACATTGCATCAGTCAGCGTCCTGAAGAACAAGATGAAATGTAATTCATCTTGCTCCCTTGGATACTGTTTTCATTGTCATATGCAATGGTATGCTGAGTGGGATAGTGTTCAAGTGGAAGTTTCATTAAGCAGCTCTCGGACACCATTAAAGTGTTCTAATAGGTGTGACTTATTGACCGGAAGAGTCAGTAAACAAATGAAGTATAAGTGACAGTACGAGACCAGAGTAACAGCAATTAGCGATGTGACTCCATGAGTAATAGGAAAATTGTCCTGACCCAGTTGATGGCAATAGCAACAAAATCTTTAAAAAATGTTAAAAAAAAAAATCCCCAATAGATGGGTTTTCTACCAACACGTATAAGGGTCATGAGCAGCCTTTCTGGTTGCCACACAAGCCACTTCACTCGTATTCCACTCCAGCTGTGTTGGGGCACACAGTGGCAGTTGTGCTCCCCATGCTGGCCAGAGCCAGGCACAGGGGTGGAAGGAGAGGGACGGGCTGGCAGCATTGTCCCAGCACACCTCACCTGCAGCTGCTTGGTACAGACCTGCAGGCATCAAGGCTTCACAGGAAGCCCCCAGCAGCCTTCCCCTCTCTGCAGAACACCAGCACTCAGGTGGGAACCCTGCTTATTTCTGCTGTGTGGAGTTCCCACGGGCACCTCTGCCTTGCAAAGTGCCATGCACACTCCTGGCTGAGCTGCCACACCTTGCCTGGTGTTCTGCAGGGAGTTGCACAAAGGCCCACCAGGTGTACAGTGGCATGTCAGTATCCTGCCTCCAATCAATGTTCCACATTTATCCCATGCTCCCCTCACTTCAGTGCCAACACAAACATTTCAGAGAGCTTGGATTAATGACAGCATAACAAAAACAAATCTGATCTGTCTGTGCATGCTTTTTGTCTCTTGGAATCATATTACCTATGATTTTCTACCTCTTCTGAATAAAGACGAATGTTATAACACAGAAATCAGAGCATTTTAATGCAAAAATAGAATTATTCCTCAGTATGTGCATGAAAAACTATTTCATTTCTTTGATGAAAATACCATTCACAAAAACCCCCCACCAAACTACCAGCTCCTCTCCAATAGTAAGATGATATGACAAAAAATTCTTTGTGAGTTCCATAAATAGAACTGGTTTTATTTCTCTTTCCATATCCTAGCAGTGTAGGCCTCAATGGGATCCTATGGGGGTAATATCCTGGAAGACAATAATGCCAAAAAAAAAGGAAGAAGTGAGAGCACCACAAGACAAAACACATGCACACAAAATCAATACTCTAAATTTCAGGGCTCCTGATTGCTTGAACAACTGACAGGAAATGCACTGGTTTCAGTGCAATAATAAAAGGTCTGAAGAAACACTTGGAAAGTATGAACACAGGAAAAAATCACATAAAGGCAAGTGGTATTGTCTGTGTGTTGAGAGAAACAATGAAAATGATTGTAATAAGACACCTAGTTGTATGTTTTACAAAATAGTACAAGAGTTGGAATGGAAAAATATACAAATATACAATGTACAAAAAAATTACTCACTTTGAGAGTATTTTGTTTGAGGTACAATTAAAAAGTTTTTATCAAGCTACAAATATCCATAACAGGTTTAGGAGTTGGTTGTCCTTTAGTCATCCAAGGAAAGGAGCAATCAGTAGATGAAGTCTGGCTGATGCAGACTCCAGATAGAGCACTTCTTCAGCACTGGTTATAATTAACCACCAGACTAATTTACAACACAGTTCCTGCTTTCCTATTCTAGATCTGGATTAAATTACCTAGGAACTGCTGTAATTCAAAAAGAAAATACAGCTGCCAGAGCAGGAAGGTGCGGAGGAGCGGAGAGGCGGCCCCCATCAGAGAGCTGCGGGGTGTGACCCCCTGTGCCCGCACCGCGCTCCGCTGCCCGAGTGACAGGTCCCAGCTCCCGCCGGCTCTTCCAGCGGCAGCTCCTCCCTTCTGGCCAGATGGACAGCACAGCTCGGACTTGGGCTCCGGGGGACCCGGCTCGGGGCAGAAAGCAGCCTTTTATAGCCGGCACGCCGGGCTGCGGCTCACACCTACACACTCCGCTGCCGAGCACAGCGCCGCTGCCCGGACCCGCACCCCTGCCCGTCGCTGCCCATGGCGCCGCTGCCCCCGCTCCTGCTGCTGCTGCTGCTGCTGCTGCCGGCGGCCGGTGAGTAGAGCAGGGCCCCGGGCCGGGGCTCGGCATCCACACGCTCCTTCCCGGCAGGGAAGCGGCCGCGTCCAGCGGCGTCTCCGCGGGCTCTGCTGGACGCGCTCCCTTGTCCGGACCCGGCCGGATGGGGCTTGGCAGGTGGGAAGAGGGGTAGAGAAAGGAGTGTTAGGAGAAACACTCAGGGGAGGTGCCTGTGTTCCCACGCCGGAGAGCAGTCCCTGTGACGGGCGGCCAGCGCTCGGGCACAGCTGGGTAGGACTCGCCCAAGGGAACCTCCGATTTGCCGCTGCCAGCGGCGGCTGGAGCTGCCCCCACCGCCCGGCCGATGCTCGGACCGCACCTGCACACGGCAGGGGGCTGGAGGAGCGCACATTACTTCTGTGAAGTTCATCAGTAATGTTCAACTCCGCTAACGAAGTTCTGCATTTCAAATCAGATTGCAGTTTGCCCGTGCAATACCAATCTTTCTATAAAGCCAGTAGCTTTACCCCGCTCTTCTCTGGGTAATGGAGTGAGCTGTCACGGAGCAGAGTTACTAAGCAGTTTAGAAGCAGGAATTGCTAGCACTGAGATTGCCTACAAAACCTTAATTGGGTTATTCTGAAAAATGAATCAGTCTTCATGAATAAGTTATGATGTGAGAATGTAATTAAAGGACCCCTGCCTCACACCTTCACACAGCCAATTAGTCACTTTGCAATTTTTTTTTTTTGTCTCCTACATCCTATTTATTAATCAGTGTTAAAGACTGGTTGTAACAATTCACAGTCCATTTCCTCATAGGTTTTCTGAGGTATTCATCAGTACAGTATCTGATTGTACTAATTTCTCTGAAACTATATTATCGTCCCTCTGTTTCAGATAAGTATGTGGGCTGACACAAAAAAGCATCCTCTAATTTTAGGTTCCCATAGTGACATGGTAGAACCCAATTTAATTTACAACTACATAAAATTATGTGAACTCCAACTACTCAAAGCTTGGTTCTACTGAGTGCTGTGGTAGCTTGGTACTCCAACCCCAGGATATTCAGCATGTTGGGAGCCTACTATTTGTAAACATCAATAGGCATTGTTTTAAAGTGATTAAATTAACCTCATGCTGAACCTTTGTGACAGTTGTAAGGATAAAATCCTATCTTCCAGAATAGCAATCAGCTGCCTTAAGTAAAAGATTCTCTTGCAGTTTTTTTATACATTCCTACAAAGTTTGCAAATTCGCCACACCAAATCTTGCAAATAGCAGGATCCTAAAGCAAAGAGCCTCAATTAATTCCTAGAACAGATTCTGGGCACAGAACGGAGCAGGGTCTGGGGGAAGGCAGTCCTGTGATTAAAGCCCATAAGGTAAGGTGCTTGCATAATGGGGCCAACTTAGGGCCCACCAAGCTCCCTGCCCCAATTCTACTTCCTGACCTCAGATTGCCCCTTTGATTCCTTCTGCATTTTGGTCATCCTCCAGACTTCATCCTTTGCATGGGACAAACCTCAGAAGAACATTAAGGAAAGCAATGAAATCACTGTTTCTGCCAGCTTGGAGTGCTCATTACAGAGAGCCTGGCTGCGCTCCGATAGCTCTGAGTCAGGCACCTCAGTCACCCACTCCGTGGGCAGTGAGGAGCATGGGAAATGCAATTTACCTGTTTCCCAACTGGTCCAAAGTATCAAAACAGGCAAATTTAACCTTTCAGAAAATTTACATGTGACCAGAGTTTGTGGAGATAGCATGTAAGTTGTCTGGGCAATAAAATGAGGTGAAAAAGGCCATTCCTGATAGCTTATGAAACAAGAGGTAAAAAGCTAAGCAAAAATGAAGGTTTCTATAAGGCATACAGTTATTTTTTTTGTAAGATTTTGGAAATGCATCAGAAAGTCTGCTTATTCCCAAGTTTCAGGTTGTGAACTACTGAAGCATTATGACTGCATAGAGATATCCCTAAAGGAAATTTTACACATATTTACCATAAAAAATGTTTCCGTACCCTCAGTCTTTAGAAGAATGGCTTAAAAATTCTTTTTAAACCCACAAACCAGCATATACTATCATCATCATATTGATACTCTGTTTCCATAGCTCTGTGCATTCTCAGATGGTATTTCATTGCTTTTATTAACTCAGCTCATAAAGCTGTGGGGACAGAGTATCATATTCAGAGTATCTGTGCCATGCTGGTTTACAACTGGATGTTCAGATGCTGTAACGCAAATATATTACAAGGACAAAAAGTTTATGTCCTTTTCTTTAAGAAACTTGGCATATTGAGCTCCTCAGGTCAGAGAGTTCATCAGAGAGTTCATCACTTCTACTTGTCATGGATTTAAATCAAGGGACTGGGAATTGTCCCAGGTTAGCAACCAATTCTCAGATGAAACCAGGAATACAATTTGGAAATTCTTATTTTCTTCTTCCTGACTTATATCTCTCCTACACCATCCTTCCCCAGTTACCAGGAACTGAGACACAATGTAAAAATTCTTCACTTTTTTTTTCAGAATTTCCAAGGTCATGCAGAGCAAACACTGCTCTGCCATTAACCATGGTTCCTCCAGACATTACTGGCTGTCCACAAGAATAACCATTACTGACACTGAAGAGCATAACCAGTTGTCACTTGTAATGCTGCAGCCTTATTGCAGGGTTTTCAGCTCAGAATTTACTGAACTTGTACTGACAATGAAGATAACACTCTCAATGCTATCATAAAATGAATCTGTTTATAACCAAATTGATGCTTCTGCTACCCAAAATTTCACACTAAACGTACAGGTAATGTTCTGGAACAGAAGCCATGCACAACACAAACTGTTCACTGTCTTAGCAAGGAAGTTTAGTGCCAACTCAGCAGTTTTGAAATGAAACTGCAATCAACGACATAGCAAGGAAGCTTTTCTTAATTCTTCAGGATATGATTGCTTTTAATCAATGGCCAAAGCTGCATGTGCAAGTTTAAACACCCTTGTTTCAACACTTCTGCCCCTACATCACATGCCCAAAAAGCTGGAGAGTCAAGATCTGGGAGTGGTCACCAGTCAGGAAAGTGATGCTGCCTCAGGATTCTTCCTAAAGTGTTTTTTTTACCATTCTCACACACAAACCAATTGAATTTCTTACTAAAGTGGTTTCATGAGGTGTTTAAATTCCACTGTTTCATGACATTACAAGTGCCAGAGGTCACCAGCATCCCACACATTTCAAGTTACTCAACTGTGCTGGGACCGGTATTTTTTCTGTCAGATTTTCCATTAACTGATTATAGTTAATCATATAATCTATTATGATATAATCTATTACAAAAGGTTACTCTATTATGCTATTATAATAGATTATGTGCTTATTTAGATTATATAAAAACTGCATAATCATATAGTTATTTTGTAGGAAAGTAACCATCAAAGCCTCCAACAATGAAGTGTATTTTTTTTTCTGCTGTCTGTCTCCATCACAGGTATTATCAGTTATTAAATCTTAATGCCTTTTGGAATCTGTAACCAGTACTGGAGTTCAGGTTTATAAACTGTTCTCCTCATACCAAAATAAGTAATTAGTTTAATTAATAAAAAACTCTAATCAGAAGCCTCAACCAAATTTGTTTTGTAGTCATTCAGCTTCTTAAAATTTGCTGTGAATAGCTTGGAGCCTGCACTGCAAGGAGAGGCTGCCTACTGCCATCAGGGTTTTCAGTGTGTTAGTTCAATCTCTAAGCATGACATGAACCCCTTAAAATGTCACCCAGAGTCTCAACAGTTTTCTGCTGCTTGGGACCTCTTGCTTTGGGACCTCTTACCTCTTGATATGGGATGGTTAAAATAATAGTTCCTAAAGCAAATTTTGTTCTGGAGAAATAATAGTGAGAATCACTTCAACAACAACAACCCCAAACAAAAATAAACAGGAAAATAACCAAACCCCACCTTTCTAATTTCCCTGGAAAAAACTCCAAGCACCCATCCATTTCCCTGCCTTACATCCACCACACCATCCCCACCCATTATTTGGCTGCTTTGTCTAAAAATGAGGAAAACAAAAACCCTATCATAAAGGACCTTTTTCTTCCAACGTAAAGCACTACATTCTACAAAATAATATGGGCAAAATTGCACGTTATGTTAAAGAGAAAACCCTGCAACCCTGAGGCAGCTAATCTTAGCAACTGAGTGGGCCTGGGCCACAGAACACATGCTGGCCCTCACCAGTTGGAAGACTGGAAATGACTGGTCTGCCATGGTACACTGCCTCCATGGGAGGAAACCACTGCAGCTGTTCTCAGGGTTCAGTATTCTGCTCATTATGGACTGGGGACAAAGGGACTGGGTCAAGCAGCATGGCCACAAAGTGTCAAAAATCAAACTGGACTATTTTGAAGTACTGTAATTTATTACCAATGCTTTAAAAAACCCAAACACTCCCAACTATTTCATATTTGCACGTTGGATTCAATAACAGTTTTTCTTCCACAGTTTATAAAGGCACTTTTGGGGAAGGCCGTTTGAGAAATCGAAGAGGAATTCTGGAATTGGCTGGAGCCATCAGGTGCACCACAGGGCGCTCTCCCTTCGCCTACCTACGCTACGGATGCTACTGTGGCCTGGGAGGAAAGGGATGGCCCAAGGACAGAGTAGACTGGTGAGAACAACTATTTATCTGAGTAATTAAGTGCTGAATGCAGATGACAAATAAAAGGACTAAAATATAAATTAGGCCTATTTGGGAGAGGGAACTGAGTTTAAATACAGCTCAGCTTGCTAAGAAACTCTGAGGCATTTGAATTGTGTTGCTGTAGATTTACACAATCTTGCCTTTAATTCAAATTCTCATTGCATTAGTACAGTACAACTGAGTGTCTTTGAGTGTCTTTGCTGTTGTGTCTCGGCAAAGAGCTAAATAACTAAAGTCTTGTTGGAGAAGCTTTGAAGTTCAAATATTGAAGGTATCTAAGGTAAAAATTAAAAAACAAAGGCAGTAAAAATCTTTTGATTTTACTATCTTCCATGTTATTAGTATTCAAAATAATACATAAGAATTATGCAAAATTCAACCTGCTGAAAAATAATTCTAAAACCCAAACCTTTCCATTTAATACTAAATCACAGCAAACTGACTATCATCAATGTAACTTATAATTGAACATTAACTGACAAGAAGATGATTTTGGGTTTTGTTCTGGTTTTGTTTCATTGTTGCGTGGTTTGGGGTTTTTTTAAATTTCTATGCATGAAAAGGAGTTACTGAGCTGTGTTGTTCAACTGTTATGTACCACAGGATCTTCACACAATGGTTTGTGGGGAATGACCAAGTAATTACTTAATAAGCACAGGAAAAACAGTAATTGCAAAGTGAGAGCTCACAGCATTAACTTTTCCTACTGCAGACACAAGTTCCTCAGGCAACCTAAACACCATCTACCTACTGTAATCTGATGGTTTTAGTCTGACAGGAGGAAACAATGAATGAATTGAATGAATGAATGAATGAATGAATGAATACTTCGTGGATACACCCAGTTCTTCCAGCAAGTCAAAAAGAAAGGATGTAATTAGTTTGCAGCAAAAACTTACAAGCTGCCTAATTTCAGGTCCTTGTTACCTCCTCTCTTTGCTTTTCTGGGCTTGCAATGACTCCACACCAGAGACACTACACCAGTATATTTTAATGCTTTTTTTTAAATATTAAAATGCCATTAATTCTTACCTGTACTGTTCAGTTTCACAATCTCATAGAAAGCCTAAAAATTCTTTGTGCCAATTATGGCAAGAACAATTTTGAAGCAATAATTTTGAGCAACTTTCCAAATTTTCTGATGATAATGAGCTAACAGTTCATTTTGTGGAAGGGGCTAGGAGAAAAGCATACTCACATATAACCGAGAATGCTCTGAAGATTCAATTAGCTCAATGTATATCAGACATTTTTCTCATCACTTATTACATGAATAAGCAGTAATTTTTTCCAAGTGATCTATTAAGCAATTACCCTGGTTTGATTCCTGAGCAGGTAATGTTTGTACACTCACTGATGTTGACTGTTTTATTATTCCACAGCTGTAGTAACCCACTGATAAACCCCACCCAGACTGTGTGACCATAAATCACCATCTCTGTTCCTCTCAGGTGCTGCTTTCACCACGACTGCTGCTATGGGAGGGCAGAACAAGCAGGTTGTCAGCCAAAGACTGAAAGTTACCACTGGGAATGCAAAGACAATTCTGCTGTGTGTGGTGAGTAAGCACTTGGGAGTTTTTTGGTGTTGGGTTATTTGTTTGATTTGGTTGTTTCTTAATTCTACTAATTATCTCATTAGAAAGGTATTTTCTTCATTAACTGTAAGACTCTTAGTTTACCATTCTTCCTTTTGTAACTTTTTTTGCCAGGATACACTGTGCCTCCAGAAAGCACATCTAAGCCAATCAACTGAATGCAGTTTCTTTTTCTTAATCCTCCCTCTGACTGACTTAAGCACACAAAACCGTGAGCTAGAAGCACCCGTTACCTTTTCAGAAAACACAACCACAACCATCCTTTTACATCCAGCATTAACATTTGCTGAGGAACCCATGTTGTGCTACTCCCTGCAAGTCTCCACCTGGAGAGCAAATACCAACAGGAGAGACAAGAAAATTGGAACAGTTTAAAAAGGATGTTTTCCCTACTTAGCAGAAAATATTTCCCACTGTTTGTAGGTTTATGGACATGTTTTTGGCATATTTATCCCTGATCAGTTGCACTGATGGCTGCAATTTATGAATGAATTCATAATTATGGGTTACAGTTTCAAACAATGAGGTAAAAAAATATTTGATGAGTGTGTTTATTTCTGGAAGTTAAATTAACAAATATTAATTTGAAAATATTTACATAACACAGGTGTACAAACTGCAACAGATTGCTGACCACAAACTGATAAATTTTGTTTGATTGCTCCAAAATATCCTTGCCATGCTGAGGGTAAGGGAAGGACAAAGAGATCACAAAGAAAGAAAAACCCCAAAAAATGGTTAACAGGAAAATGCAGCTTTTCTTTTACATTATTTGTTCATGACTTCCAAAGTTTTAGCAAATGCTTTCCAATATACTGAAAGACTTGTTGAAACTATAGCTTCTCACAAGCCCCCAATATTTACAAGGTTTTTTTTCTTGTTGTCACGTTTTTATTGGGTTTTTGTTTGTGTGTTGTTTGGGATTTTGTTTGCTTATTTTGTTTTTAAAATCAGGTGCTTGGTCAGTTAATTTGCATATGATTTTATACTTCTACCTAGAATGCAAATGAGCTTGAAAATTGGTTATTATTTGCACTACAGAAATGCAACAACCCTTACATAAACTTGTTTAAAACAAGTCTGAGTTTCTGACTACCATGGTTTAAAAGCAACAGTTGGCCATTTACAGAGAACACAAAACCCTCTCATTTCATTCTTAATTTAGAATTTGTCTGACCTGAAAACAAATGAAAGTTTGGACATTACTCCTTTCCTCCTTCATATTCAATCTTTACTTTGCCCAAGTAACAAATTCATTCAGAATCTCTATTTGCTCATATCTTCCCCTGCCCCAGATGGACAAAACATCTTCTCTCTCACACTAATTAATCACATTACAGTCCACCCTTATTTGGCTGTAAAGATTTTTGCTCCTGACAATATTCAAAATACTGGCCAAGATATCAGGCATGGTGTCAGGAAACTAAGTCCCTGGCACAGCATGGAGAAGATAAAGTCTGGAGCAATACCAGGAGAAGAACAGAAGAAGCAATAGTTCTCAGTTAACATGTTTTCATTTTTTATCCTATCATGTTGTTCATGCTACCTGTGCTATTGAGTAACTTTAGGGCAGCTAGCTGCAGCATGGACACACATACATTAAGAACATTTCCATTTCATGGCAGAATTTGAATTTTCATTCACAAAACTGAACACTTGTTCTGCTCCTGGACAAATCTCAAGCAGTGATTTGGCTAAGCTTTTAAAATGGTAAACACTCAGACAAAATGTAATCAAGGATTCTTCAGTTTACAGACAGTTACAGAGAGAAAAAAACCACACACTTCTGGGTTGGCACACTGAACCCAAAATATGGTGCTGTGGAAGAAAATGTTCATGCCAAGAAGAAACGCTCATGCCAAGAAATCTGTTAAGTTACAACACTACAATTCTAAAACAAACATGACAAGACTTGGATTTATCACACAAACACACTTTACCTAACTTCTTACTGCATGCCTTAATAAAAAAACGTGGGCAGTTTAGGCTGGACATGGAACACCTTTGCATGGCATGTATATATCCCATATATAATTTTTAATGCTATATCCTATAGTAGATTATAAAGGATGTGTGAATGGAGTATCTTCCCAAAATCAAGTTTCACTAGAGCAAGAGGAGAGGCAGGGAGGGTCCTATACCACTTTCTAAAGAGAGATCAGTTATCAAAGTTCCTTTATTAAAAAACTGGAAGAAGAGTATTTAAGTCTTTATCTGGCTGTTGTATTTTCACCTGCCAAGATCAATGATTAGTGACTGATCCACAGATTCTGTCCTACCAAAGCCCAGTACAGTTCCTATTGCACTTGAAATGTAAGGCATTTGTACTGCAAATAGGGAACGTGAGGGAGCAATTCTTGGTAAAAATCCACTGGGGATTTTTAATTTCTTCAGACTAATATGAAACTTACTGTGTTTTCTTTCAGACTCACTAGAAGATACATGTCAAAAAATGGCATGTGAATGTGACCGTGAAGCTGCCAAATGTTTTTCTAAAGCTCCCTACCATAGAAAATACCTTTTGTGGCCAGACTTTATGTGTGGTGAGATTCAGCCTTTGTGCAGGTATTAGATACATGACTCTTGTATATATTTAAACCCAAAATGACTTTTTTTGGCCACAGTAATGACAAGAAATGATTTTTCCCCTTTCTTGATACTTCTTCATTCCACCTCAGCCTCTCCACCTCAAAATGGCCAAAGTAAACATTTTTCCTGTTATTTACTTTCTCCCATGCACTTATTACTGACTAAATAGAAATCTGAGTTTATCTGCTTAAGGAGTAACTGACAATGTTAATTTTTGTTTATATTCAGATTCACAGATTTTTCAGATTGATAATATCATTTGGTGTGAACTTTTTATCCCTCCTCCACTGGCTAGAAGATACAAATCAAACTTCTCCACTAACAAATCTTAGCATTTGTTAACTTTGAACTGGCTGGAAAAAGTTCATGAAGTGACAGTGTCAGCATAAAGAGCCCTCTCATCTACATTAAACACTTACTACAAAGCCTAATTTAAGTGTTGAATTTCATTCACCTGGAGTAATGCTACCTGCACTGAAGAATCATATACTCAGGTTTTTTTTCTAGCATTTACTTTTTAAGTAGAGTTTTCTAAACAGCTGCTTATTTGATAAGGCTCAAAGTCCTTACTCTATGTACACCCTGAATTTCCTGCAAGCACAGGGAGGAATTCTACTCTTAGAACTTTAGAGCCAGATTTAAAAATGCAAATGCAAACCAGCACCAAAACAGAAACATGAAAATGTAGAAGTTGTTGGGACCAACTGGCTTTCCCACAAGTGTATGATCCTGCACAGCAATGGTTTATGAAGCTCAGAAGTGTATACACCTCATCAGGATGCAAAGCTGGTTTTAGCTAGGGTCATTTCACAGATATTTTTAACCCTTTGGGAAGAGAAATCAGTACCCTGAACTGATGAATAATACACTTTTTGGTATCTGCTGATTTTAACAGTTATAGAGCCAGGAGTGTTTTATGTCTACTATCACCCACCTCAACTTACTCAAAGATGCAGGGCTAAAGAACAGGTTTGCACAAGTCAAAGCTACTGACATGTATTTCAGTATTAAAAAAATAAAAAATCAAAACCCAAACAAAAATCAAAACCCAAATTCTCTATAGGAATAGTGAAGATTTCAAGAGAGATCTTTAATTGTGAAAAATATTCATAGGCAAATTTAGTTCTCATTACTGACACAAATGAAATAAACAAAACAGCGAACCAATGCAGACTGCAAGGGGACAAAGTTCTTGAAAAAACTCTTTTGATTACCTTTTGATTCAGTCAAAGGAACATACATTAACAAATGTCAATCCTGCTTACACAAATAATTTTCCAGTCAATATTTGCTCACATAGATACACACATTATATTGCCAAAAGTAATTACAGTGTCAGGTCACTTTTCCAAAATAATCCTTTTTAAGAGATATTTAAGAATTTAAGAATTAGCAATAGAATTCAAGAAGAGAGAATGAAAGGACCTATTGATGAAGTCTAACTGAACTGAATAAAAAGTTTCCATGGTAATTATCACATTTTCCAAGACACAAGAAAATTCAAGTAGTCTTTGCCTTCAACTGCAGGAATTTTGGAGCAAACTCTACTGTGAGACTGTGTGTAGGGCAGTCACAATGCTACATGTAAAAGAAGGCTGAAATAAATGAAGTTCTTTCGACATCAAGCCTATCCAGGAAGGGCATTCCTTTGGCAAACTGAAGTTGAGGAACACATTGCTGGTATGAAATATTAAGTTTAAAAAGAAAAAGAAAGAAATCACTGTAGCAGTGCAGAAGACACTGACTTTAAGGCAGGCTTGAAAATACACAGAATGCTCAGGACAGAATAAAGAAATTTATCTGATACAAATAGGGGGAGATGACTGTATGAGTTTTACATGGCTATCCAGGAATGTGCTTTTTTTTTCAATGGAAAATTCCTTTTTCCTTCATCCTCCAATTTGGAATTAGCTGGTTTAAGAGTAACTTATCTTAAAGCTTTTTTGTATGTTTAAATTAACATAATCCACCATTTTCACTGCCACATACATAAAGAAAAGCAAAGTTTATTTAAAATGTCCATTTTTAGAAGCTAAATAGTTCAAGAGTTCCAATGCCAATCACTGCACTTGTGTCTCCAGACGCCTTATCTCTGTAACTACAAGATCAATGTTTATAACTGGGTTAAAATACAAGGCCCAGTAAAACAAACAATTGCAGACAAACTGAGGAATAAAAGGCCAAAAAATTGCAACAAAAAGTCCCTGGGTTGAGACCTTCCAGAAATGTCTCCACATTCTGTGAGGAAGAGTCCTGTGAAAAAGGAAAGGGAAAGGCTTAGAGGAACTTTCTGGTTTGTTCTTACCCAGCTCTAAGAAATCCTAATAGGTGCTACAGCTTTGCACTACTTTGCCCTTACTTGGGTACCTGTAAAAAACACCATTTTGCTCTCCACGAAAAACTTTCCTAAAACCCAGTAGCAGCAGATTTAAAGAGGAAGCACTGTGTCAGTGCACTTAGACCCCGCAGGTTCCAGTGCCACGGCACAGCTCCGCCTCAGGCTGTGCCCTGCTCCTTGTGCTGCTCTGGGCACGTTCTGCCCTCTATGGGCTGGCAAAGGAAAACCCAGCGCACACCAAAACAAGAACTTCTCCCTTACCATTTCCAAAGATCACACCAACTATGAATGTTAATATGCTTGAATTAAGACTGAGGTAGTAGCAGAACACAGAAATTCTGATATGTTATCAGAACTAGTATAATTGAACTTCTTTATGATTCTGAGGACTCATCCCGTAGTAACTACACTGTATCATGGCTACATTCTCATGTATTTAGTTCTCAGCTGACAGCTAATACCAGGCACCATACGAGGCAGTTCTCAAGGTAAGGTTTAATATCTCCCAGTGGTTAAGAACATGCTTGTTGCCGTTTCCACATTTGCTACATCTGATAAGTAAAACCATCTCTAAGAAACCCTTGAAAGCATGCAAAGAAATAAAGGTATTCAAGAGCAAGCAGTAGCACATGTGGGAACGCAGATTCACGTTATTAACCTCAGGGTTTGGGTTAGAAACTCATTTCAGTGAGCAACCGTGAAATTGTAAGGCTGTTACATTCTCTTTATAAGGTCATGTACTTCCTACCCTCTTCCACAAGCTTTGTAAGACTTACTTCAATTCTCTTCTTGACCACAGCCTCCAAAAGGAAAATAATTCCAGAACAGACAGCAACATGGCATTTACAATTATAAATCTTGATGTCCAGTAATGCACATCTAGCCAATCCCAAGCAAATTCAGCTATCAGCTGGTATGGCAAAAATAAATACTTTACAGTGAATTCTCTCCATTGCCTCCAAGAAGGATCTTTAAGGTCCTGTAAATTAGGATAAAAAGACTGTTAATCAATTTTCTATTAAACTTACTTAATACTGGTTTATTTCCACTAGTCTTTTGTTGAAAAGCTGGGGGTTTTATACACGGAAAGCAGTAATTTATCTTTATTATACTTGCTAGTAGGTAATACTGTAATGCAGTAATTTCCATTAGATTAGAACATCACTTTCTATAGTTATGTGAACTTCAGAAGAATCAGTTTCACACATTTAAAGTCTTAAAAGCCTAAAATCAATCCTATTAAAGGTAATGGTGATTGCATAAAATAAAATCAAAGAACCACTTACTCTGTAGGTCTTTTGTTTTTAAAGCCATAGTGTAAAGAGATGAAATGATGAATAATTACATCATGTGTTTTTATGCTGCTGGTCTTAAAATGCTTATAACTAAAGGAAGTAGCATATTTAATGTTTTGAATACTTACAAGTAGTTTTGTGACAGTATCTTCATTCTTGTCTTCTTGCATAGGACAAATGGTGTGGATGAAAGGTA
The DNA here is from genome assembly GCA_013400635.1 of Hypocryptadius cinnamomeus. Lineage (NCBI taxonomy): Eukaryota > Metazoa > Chordata > Aves > Passeriformes > Zosteropidae > Hypocryptadius > Hypocryptadius cinnamomeus. The sequence goes on from VYZP01021227.1 coordinate 43,059, forward strand.
GGAAAGCTTCTGTGTAGTCAAACAAATATAGGTATAACATACTGAGTCTTGGAGAATTCTTCAGTGCATACAGAAGAAAGAGTGATTTTCCTGGGTTTACGGCCTAAAAGGTATCAAATTATTAAGTTTCAATCAGTAAAAAAATAAAATGAAAGAGACATGCCACTTCTTAGATTTTCTGACAATCATTTTTCAAAGGGTTGTTTTTCAAATCCAACAGGTCATTAAACTGAGGAGTTTTTACACAGGTAATTCCACTACTTTAACACTCCTCCTGGTTTTAAGAGAATCTTCTTTTAAAGGTATTACTTTAAAAACAATTAATATACATGACATGACACACTTTATATAAAATTTACCTTATATTCCCAAAGGTTCTGTGGTGGTTTAACACCTAAAGTTTTCACACATTCCAGTTCTGCCATAATAGCTCTCCTGTGGTTACTGTTCTCTACACTGTAAGGCTCTTTGGTGAAATCCTCTTCAGTCAGTGTTAGGAGGAGTCTACGAAAACAGAAGAATTAAAGTAAACAGTGCCTACTCACCAAAAAAGATTACTAACAAATACACAACTGCATACTGAAACAAGGTAGCACATTTTGGGTTAAAGAATCATAGAATACTTTGGGTTGGCAAACTTTGGGATTTTAAAAGATCATCATTACGTTGTATATCAAGTGTTCTACGCCAACTGCATCTCAGAGCCTGGGTTTTCAATTTCCTTCTTTTCCAGTTTCCTCTTGGCTGCTTTCAGCATGGCTCTTGGGTGGAATACATACACATATAGCACACGCATATTTCCACAAGAAAGGAAAGGTGCAAGGGTGGATAATGCATCAGTAGAATTTTACTCTTGGTATCATTTCAGTCTGCATTGTCAGCATTTTAAGAAATTCTTAGAAAATTTTCAGGTAGCTTGCTAAGTATCTACTACTAAAAGTTTTCAACAGCAATTGTTAAAACTTCTTCTGAAATTCATTCTGATACATCAACAGAATATTCCCACCATCACAGTACGGTCATTTCACAATAAGCCACCCCTAATGAATCTGTCAGTAGTCCAATCACATAATAGCTGCCCTGGACCACAAGGCCTCTCACCTTCCATTTACTTTCTCCAGTAAAAATCTTTCTTTGTAATGTGAAGCCCACGGGCCCAGCTGCTCCAGCCAGAGTATCACTTCCTCAGCAGTCCACTTAGCAACAGGCTTGTGGACAAGGAGATCATCTTCAAATTCTCTGCTACTCCAGTGATAGCCAAGTAGAACTACCTACAGGTAGATTACAAAGATAAATAAACAAAGATCCTTTACTTGCAAAGCAAATACATGAATGATATAAATAAACACACAATAAGAGGCTCCACACTTAGTCTCCCATTTCATGGAGACTAGAACATTCAGGTTTTAAGAAAGTTTTTTGAAGTTTTACCCACTAACTTCCATTTGCTGTATACTGCAGTTGTAGTTTCCTGACAGACAGCTCTGAAGGCCACTTTACTTACTCTGCCCAGCTGGAGTCTCTTCTGTGCTGACAATGTTTTTTCTGTGCATGTAAATTAAGAATATTTGATTGCATGCTTAAGGAAACAAATAGGGAAAACCAACTAGATGAAACTTACTGCTACACAAGTTAGAGCTGTCAGAACACCTGAGAAGAACCCTCCTCGAGGATTAATTCTTCCGGTGTTTGCAACTGTAGGCATCTGGTCGTTCCCATGCTTTTGGAAAGTTGCTAAGCTGCGTGCTACATCACTGTTCTGTTGAATATCTTCTTTTCTTTGTTCAATGGCATCAGAAAATAGCTTTTCAATAACATCCCTAATAGGAAAAATATTTGTCATTATACTGTAACCACTGAGGCTTAATATTCAGAAAAGGGAGTAATTTTTGGATTTTTGTTTTCCAGCCTTTACTAAAGACTATCATCTTTAAAAGCAAGAAAAAAAATTAGTTATTAAAGCTTATTGAACTTAGAATTTTAGCAATCACTGCCCAACAACATTTTCCTTAGCTTCTAAAGCTAAAATACCACATAACTCCCAAGTTATTTCTTATATAAAATTAGAATTCTGTGTGTCACTGTTATTGCGTGCCAGCCTCAATTATTAAAAAATGCTAAACAAAAGACAACATAAAAACCTACCATCAATCCTACCATCTATTTATTTAAACATTATTAACCCCAGATAAAGTATTATTAACAAAACAACCTGTGGGTAATTCAAGACAGCAAGTAGATGTTTTTAGCTTTGTTCTGCAATATGATCACACTTCTTCCAATAAATAGTTCCTATTACAGAAATTACTACACAATTATCCAAGATCAATCTAACTCAGAATTATTAGAAAACGACCAACTATATTAGAAGACTGAGGATCCCACCTCTCCATCTCCCATAAAATGTAGAAGGGGAGAAAGCCCTCCCCCAAACAAACCTCCTCTCTCAAACCAAAACCAACCAACCCACCCCTTAATTCCATGTGCATGACAAGTTCATGACAAGAGCACCAGCTGAAAGTCTTGGGGATTTAAATTTGTGACAGTTCAGATTGCCAATGATCTAAGAATATCTGCAGCAAACTCTATAAACCAGACAGCTAAATTTCTGTGGTTTCATTTATGTAAAAAAGACATTCACATAACAGTTCACTTACCTGAGGAGGATGTTGACTTTGGGGAAGCCTTCCCATTTTTCTCTGCATTCAGGGCATTCATTCTTCTTGGACGATACCCACCACAAGGCCAAGCAATGCCTACAGAAGCTGTGCCCACAGTTCAGGGTGGTGGGATTGATCAGAATGTCATAGCAGCAGTGGCAGAGGAATTCACTGACTGATATCTGCCGACCCAGGCCAGGAGTAGCACACGGTTCAACTTTTGCCCTCTCTGTTTCCCCTTGTAAAGTCTCACCTTCTTCCATTTTCCTTTAAGCCTTACACAAACAGAAAGCTCTCTGAGATCTTCAAACCAGATAAGGCACTACTTCTGCAAAGCAACATGAAAACAGCTATTGTAGAAATTTAGAATTGTAAGCAATGTGATTTATCATTGCACTGCTTCTGACACTCGGATGGTTTTAAATTTTTTAAGTAACTCAGCCCTCCCCAAAATGAAACATGATCTACTTCTTCAACAATATATTCATTGCCAACTACAATCAAAACCAGATTCTAGATGTAAACAGCTGGGCTCAATCTCCCTATGCTTTCTTCTACTGTGTTACAAAATACATGAAAGTGAAACAAAATAATTCACTATGATTCACATGACTTTTCAAAATAGCTTTAATCAAGGTTTTAGTAAAAGAAACCAGTCAAAGAAAATATAATTAAAAAGTATCATCAGAGGATACAAAAACAAAATACCAGTATAACTTCATGATCTAATTTACTTCACCTCTCTTCTTTCCAAGCATATGGAATAAAATATTACTAACAGAGGTCAATGCTAGATATTGCTGGGCAATGTTAAAAAAAATAATAAAAGTTTGATCTACCAAGTCATATGCTTCAGAATCATAAGGGATTGATCTGCACACCTTTTCAGCAGAGGTATAAACTCCACATTAACTTTACTTGTAGTTACTTTGTCAGCATTACAGAAAATGCACAGATAAGAGTTTAAGATGGTTCCAAGTTTATAAAAAACATATTTGCTTGATGTTCCTACTCCATTCTCTTAGACAACAGTATATAGTTTCTTAAGAAAAACACTGATCCAGATCATTCACTCATCACTCATGACATGCTAGAAGATATCAAGAACTATATCATTTTCTCCTCAGACACTACCAAACCAAAATATGATTACTCTCTCCACCTTGTGACTCCTGCTTACTACTAACTTACTAACTTGCCATCCAGATGAAGCACAAAGAGGTAAGCACGCAAGCAGGTAAAGAACAGAAATTACGGAAAAAGTACAAGTCCAAAACCAGAAACCGACAGTGAAATTAGAATCCTTAGACTTCAAAACCTGTATTTCCATGGCAAAGCACTGGCTGTTGGCTTTCTAAAACAGCACTTGTAAGAAGAGAAATAAAGACAAGATTTTGCACCTAAAAACATTCTTCTAGTTTTCCTGAAAGACAGAGGCAAGAGGATTTCTGTGGAAAATACAGGAAAAATATTTCACCGCTCAGTCTGCGCCAAGTTAGAGCCAGCAGCAGAACGATTCCTAGCTCCCGTCTCTTCCCAGCTCCAGTTTCCTGCACTCCGCTGCTTCCTCAGGCACGGCAGTGCCGCTCCCGCCCCGCCGCTTCCGCCCCGAGAGCCGACGGCAGCGCGGCTCCTCCCTCGCCACAGCCGCTGGTCAGCACCGCAGCTGCTCGCCTTTTTATTTCAAGCGTTTAAAATCACCGGACTGCCACACTCCCATTTCTGGGAATACACACACTTCTATATTCGTGAGAACTGAGGTGCGCTTGCCTACTGTACACTACGCAGCCAGGCAGCCTTCCTTCGCAGAAACTATTCAAGATTGATTTTACAGTAGAGATTCGAGGCGTAAGCTTAGAAGTAAATGAGACTTTCAGGTGCTAGTTTGATTGCAGCGCTAACGCACCGTGCACAGAGACTATTCTTACCACATAAGAGTCTATCTCTCCCCACATGCACAATTACTTCTATCAGTCTCCGTTCCCTTACTGAAATTCTTTTCGACTAGTCCAAAAAAATTTGATTCACTCTCTACAACACCCTGGCAGGAGGTTGTAGCCAGGTGGGGATGGGTCTCCTCCCAGGGAACAAGTGACAGGACTTAGCTTTACTCTGCACCAGGGCAGGTTTAGGCATTAGGAAAGGGTGATCAGACATTGGAATGGGCTGCACAGGGAGGTGGTGGAATCACTGTCCCTGGGGACGTTTAAAGACTGGACACAGCACTGAGTGTCATGGTCTACATGATACGGTGGTGTTTGGCCACAGGTGGGACTCTATGATCCCTGAGGTTTTTTCCAATCTAATTGATTCTGTGAATTTTTAAAGTGTACCTCTGAGATGTATTTTTTCCAACTGTTCGACACAGTGACATTTTCTTTTAGGATTTTGTTTCGGTTTAATACGAACTACAAATCCAGTTCAAATGACATTTCAGTTAATTATTCCAGCCTATTTCAAGAAATAAAATAGTCTCTCATTGTTGTCTCTCTCATATTATTCAGTTTTTTCCAGAGAACCAATGAGTAGATTTTAAAGTACTCTAGCATGAAAGAATTCAACGTCTTCTAGATCTGAGGAAGTGCACCTAGATCTACCTTGGTATTCAAGGTGAAAATACAGCCCAGAATACTTGTTCTAGAATATAGTTTTTTACTACATTTTTGTGTCTTTTCACTTAGTTTCACACTCAATGTTCAGTAAAATAAAAGAGCATACAAGTGTTTGATAGTCTGTGCAGCAGACTTGAATGATGTGAAAACATGGCCTTTCTATGCCAATTTATAATAAACTTTTGACCTATAAAAAGCCATGGAATCTCGAACTAACTGCTTGTATTGCCCTCTCCCACTTTTCAGGTGCTCCTTCTGCTTACATAACAATACCTTCATGTTGAAGTAAAAAATGTCTAGTCTGTAAGACATAGTACTTCAATGCCTATTGAAGTACCTACAGTACCTTACTGTTTGACTTGTGGTTTATTTTGTAGGTGAGGGAAGCAAAGAGTTCCCAGATTTGTCAGCTACTTGTGGGAAAATGTCAGGCTTCTAAAACAGCCATCAAACACTTTAAAGTGCCATGAGCACTTTAACTAGAAAGTGCAAAAATGCATCTTAAAAAACTGAGGAGTAACATGAAAATTTTAGGCTTCAGCCAATTTACTGCAAAATAAAAACATTTCTGCCATGTTAACTAACATCTTACTGGGAGCCATTTAATCATACTCGATGATTTGCCGGGAATGTCTGTTGAATAAATTGCTTATACTGAAAAAACAAAGCTTAATATTGAAAAATCTTTAAAAGCTCTCTCCACTAAATCCTGCATAATTATTTATCTTTTTCTTTATGCAGAAACTACCCCCCACAATTTGTGAGAATTTTTCATTTGTTTTCATTCTGCTGGAATTCTGTAAAAGATGTTTTATGAGCCGTGTGAACTCCAGCCCTGCAGCACAAACTCTGAACTCTTCTGCCGCCCGTGCCCACAACTCCTGCCCTCTGCCCCTGTGCAGCACCTTCTCTCCGGGGCAGCTGTTCCTCGCACAGCGCTGCTGCGGGCCCATCCTGCTGCGCGCCGCTCTTCTACAGCAAGGCGTCAAAATGCCGCTGGGAACAGGAAGACACTCCTTCTGTAATACGCAAGGCCTGCAGTTCCCCTGGAATTATCATCATTAAGGCATTGTCGCTAGCAGTTCTCCACCATCCTCCTGGTGTCTCCTAGGTAGAGTCCCATGCCTTCTTCCTTGCTGGTGCTAGTTTCGTGTTTCTGGTTTTCAGGCCAAGGCCCACATCCATGACATTTCACCACACCCCGCAGAACCGCGGCTGGTGCAAGACTTCCCTCCCTCCGGCAGCCCTGCTGCANGGAGCAGTGAGTGACCGCCCGGCCCTGCGTCCCGAGCTCTGCGCCGCTGGCGCTAAGCTGGCCCGGCGTCCCGGCGTCCCTGCCCTGGGCTGGCGGCCCCTCTGGCTTCAGCCTCTCCTTCATGGCGAAGGGGTCCCCATTGCCCCGCTCACCCGTGAGGCGCAGCCCTGAGCGGGGAGGCGCGGCCCCGAGGCTGAGGGGGCGCCGGGCTGCCGGAGGATATCGTTTGTAGTCTCAAGTGTGTTTTAACCCTTTACCCGCAGATTTTAAGGATAACCTAAACAAAGTCTATGAAGCCATTGAAGAGTCGGACTTCCTGGCCATCGATGGAGAGTTTTCAGGTACAGTTGCACTTGTTTTGTCATTGCGAACTGTTGTCAGTCTCTGAGGGAGGGTGGTTTGACCTCGGTGCCCGAATTCGCTCCTGTGATGTATCTCAGGGTTGGCTTGAAAAAGCTGGAGCTGAGGCTACCACAGAGTGGTTAAACCACTTGTTACATGTGCGATAGTAAGGCTTTGGTCAAAGATACATGTCATGTTTATGCTGCTTGTGCTCCCACGGTCATCTTTCAACATGACAACTGATAGTTGCTGCAGCTCACGGTAAAAAATCCAGAAGGTGTTATATGTGCCATGAAAGCAATGGATTGGGATAAGTGAGGGAGATCCTGCAAGTGTTTGGACAGGGAAAGGCAGTGCTAAGAACGTGTGTGCTTGTGAAACCCTGAGAGTATGTGCAGCAGAGAGATGCTTTAGTAGGTATTTCACTTTTGGGATGTAGAGTTCAGTTCACCTATGAGACTAGGTTTTGTTACATGTGGTGTTTGTGGAAGTACAGTTGTTGCATATTGCTTAAGGTGACCAAGTTATTCAATAAATCTCTGGGCAGCACTCCCCATTTTTAGTTTGGCTTTGATCCTGCATTGTGTTGTACCCCATTTACATTAGGGTACTGGTAGGTCTTGGCCTGCTACTGACATGTTGAATAGGAGCCAGATTGACAGAGCTTTTACAGAAGAGTTTTACTCCTAGAACACCCTTATTAAAATGAGTGGCTTATTGCAGTAGTATTTTTCTCAAATTATTGTAATGCATACTTTTAAGTGAAAGCATTTTTCTCAAATTGCCAGTTGTTGCATTTCTTTGCTGTGGTTAATTTTGAAAAGCTTACCCAAAGCAAAATATGTTCTACTTTTTCAGGGATCAGTGATGGGCCCTCAGTTAGTGCATTAACAAATGGCTTTGACACTCCAGAAGAAAGGTATCAGAAACTTAAAAAGGTAAAGTGTTTACATGGAATGAAATGAAAACTGGAGCTGCTTTTGATGCAGCATCTTGTTTGTGTGACCAACAGGAGGAAAGAGAGATGGAACTTCCCTCAGTTCTTGTCTCTTTGTGGAATGGAAGGTCATACTAAAGTCATCTTGGGTCAACAGTAAGATGATTAAATGGGGATGAAAACTAGCAGAAGAACTCTGGTGTGTTTACTTTCAAATTACCAGCAAAACAAACATTGGTTAAGAAGATTCACTTTACTTGATTTTGAAATGGAGAGAAATCATATGTGGATGCAACCTGGTAATCTTTAAATGTGTACATGTTTTATTCTCATGCAAAATTTTCCTTTCCTTTCCAGCATTCCATGGATTTTTTGCTCTTTCAGTTTGGCCTTTGCACTTTTAAATATGATGACACAGAAGAAAAGTACGTTATTCTCTTATTTCTTGTTTTCTTAACTGAGGATTTTCTAAGTAATACTGCTAAGCTGTATTGACATGTAACTCATCTTTTCTACAGGTATATAATGAAGTCATTTAATTTCTATATTTTTCCAAAACCCTTTAACAGAAATTCACCAGATGTCAAGTTTGTCTGTCAGGTTAGTAGAAAAACAGTTTAATTTTGTTTGGTTAAGGTATACCTGAAACAAACTTCAGCTTAAAAAATAGAAGAATGTAAGTTTCTGGGTTGGGTNCTGAAGGCACCGTTCGAAGCTGGCGGCGCCGAGCCCGCGGGCGGACAGGGCGGTGCGGCCCTGAGGGCTCCGCCCCGGTAGGAAATGGCGGCGGCCCGGGCTCACGTGCGCGCTCACGTGCGGCGCGCGGGGCGGCCCCGGAAGCGC
>VYZP01021228.1:4169-93972 GCA_013400635.1 Hypocryptadius cinnamomeus
TGCTAAAATATCACCTATCACAAAGTGACAATCCTTGGTACAGTATCAGTACAGTGAGAAAACCAACAGGAATTTGGGGGCTTTGTAAACCAAAAGTTTCATTTAAAAAATTAAATCTATATAGAAATTACCAATTACACTTTAAAAGAACATAAATTTGTAAAAAAAATTGGACAAAACATCATAGCAATTGATTTAACATTCACATTGATGCCTACAGGGGTTATAAAAATTGTAACAAAAACCTGGAAAAGGTTGAATTTTAGTGTTTGACTATTCCTCTAACATCCATATAAAAACATCTCCAACAGGATTTTTTAGATTCTAAAACCCTCTTGGAGATACACAAGCTCTGACACTAAAAAACACCCCTTTCCTGAAAAGCAAAACAAAATACCTGACATCTCTCCTTCCAAAACAAAACAGAGGTAAAAGGGACTGCTTTTAACTTAATAAAAGTTAGATGTCTAGCCAAGTTCTGTTTAAACATTAAGTGCACTATTTGAGTGTCACCTCAACTGGAAATATTTCATTCATGCAGTACTCTAAAAATATATCACCTTCTTAAATTCTTCTCAAGTATGTACTCAATATTTGAGTTTTTCCAACAACCTCAAGCAAGTTCTTCAGGTTAAACTTAATAACAAATCCTAGGTAGCATAAGCCCTTTCTGTTAGTTAATGTTCTAAACAAATTTTGGCTTTATGTAAGAAGTCACTTAACACAAATCACTATCTTCCTAGTTTTCTTCATTGCTAATGAACTTTTGATGCAGGATTGAAATAAAATAAAATCTTTATGAAGGTTTTTTCCCTATCTTAGGAATAACAGCATTTGGCAAGATGGCTTTTTTGCTAACTGTGCTGGTGATTATCTGAGAAGGCTCAGGATTGTCTGCAGAGCCCCGGCACTGCAGCTCTGTTCAGATGTGAATTTTCTGCTCACATCTGCAGATGTGCACAGGCAGATGGATGTCTGTGAGATGTCTGTGCTCCAGGCACACAAACAGCATGAGGTTCCCAGTTATGGGATAGGGAATGTCTGTGCTATCCCATATCCACTCCCCTGTCACGGCACCCACTCACTGCCCCAAGTGTGGGGATACTGAACACTTAACACAGACTTTCTTTATCCAGAAGTTAGTCCCCAAAGTTAAACAGGTGTTAATATAAACAAACCAACCCCAAAGAGTTTAAAAAGTCTTCAGACTAAAAATTCTTTCCCCTTCCCAAATCTGTCATCGACACTCTCTTGGCTCCGGTTACACCGCGTTTCCAGAGCTGGGGACGGACCTGACCGAGCTTGAAATTCTACCATGAAAACACACAGAACTGGTCAAGAGGCCTGAACATCCATGGCTGCAGCACAGCCCAGCCCAGCCAGCACCACAGAGATGGGCTCCATGCCCTGAAAGCTCTGCTCTGCTTTGGTGAGTTCACAACCACATTGCAAATCCTCATATCTAGCTCATGACTATTTAACTGTTTAAGTTCAGCTTAAGCAACTCAGCTGTGGCTCCCCAAATACAGATGGCAGGAACTCTGGCAATATCATGCCAGAGAACTGAGTTTCATTGTGAAAAATCAGCAAAAGCAAATAACCAAATGGATAAAGATGGGGCAGAAACAGGGGGTTTGTATAACTACATTGATGTAAACACGTCCAGAGCGTGAGCCTTGGACCAAACAGTACCAAGAAAGATTGGAGCAGAACTGGAGTGCTAGACTGTATCTTCTCCTCTCAAATCCAGGCACCTACATGTGCATTTTTAACCTCTAATATTATACAGTTTTTTAATTTATCCTATCACTAAAGAAGCAGTAGTTCACAACAGCAAAATCGGGTATCCACATTTAAGGGAAGAGACAGGCATCCATATAACTCATATAAAGGAAATATATAAATAAACCTGACATATTTCTTCTGCCTGAAACCCTACCTGAAATCTGATCTGATGACTCAGTCCTACACACCTGAAAAGCACAGTACAGGTTAAAGAATCAAACAAACACTGGCTGTGTAAAGGTCTTCCCTGCTCTACAGGCTGCCAAGACCCCTGAAAGTAAATGCATACACTGTATACCTACACCTATACTTCATTTATTTAAAGAGAAATATAATCCCTTGTAGAATTCAATAACTTCGAGGTGGTGACTTAATAGAGGAATGCATTGAAATGCTGCTTTCTCATCTGTACTTCATCCAGTTTAGGTTTGGAAATGTACTGTTCTTACAAAGGCACTTTCTTACATTAATTCACACTGATTTAGAATACCTTTCTTTGACCCTAGAGCATTAATTCCTCCAACTGCATTAGAACAAATGTTGAAGGTATTCTTCAGTGATTGCAACACACAAACAAAAGACAAATGTTCAAGAGTTTTAGTTTTTCCAGAGCTTTCATCCATATCATTGCAGATCAAGAAAAATAAGTGGAAAAAAAAACAGCTTAAAAAGAATTTGAATCCAACACTGCTACAAACACAATCCATTATTGTTTCCTTTGAATTTTTAAACATCTCAAGTTACAATCCCAATTTCAGCAGTGTTCCTGTGTTCATACCTTGACATCTGCTTTGAAGTGGTATACATGAGACCTCATTCTCAAAGAATAACTTCCTTAGAAAAATGACTTTGCATCCTCTAGGTTAGATGCTCTAAGAGGAGAAAAGCCACACAGAAGCAGTATATGAAAAGAGGGGCCTATTTTACACAGCTCCCTTTACTTCTTAGCAATTATCTGAACAATTTGCCATTGTAAACAAACTCAGGTTAAGAAATTCAGTAACACAGCAGAGACAAATTGGTGGAAAGAAATGGTGGAAATCCAAAGCTTCTGAGAACATCAGAGAAACAAGCTGAACATTCCTGCAAAGATACTTAAGAGCACACTTAAGCAATAAATACTTTGAAAATGTAAGAAAATTGGAAATTAATAGAGAACCATGTATTCTTTAGGCAAATATCTTATGAATTAAAGGAATTTCATGTTATTTGTGAGTGGAACCAGGATCTAGTAAAATCATCTTAATTTATCCTACTCTTAGGTGAGGAGGTGACAGGAGGCAAATACAGGCATGAGAACAGGTGGTACAAGTGTGCAGGTGGTTCCTTGAAGCCAGCCAAGAGCAATGCTCACACCTCAGGAGGGCAGAGTGTACACAGTGACCTCACCAAAACAGTGACCTCATCCAAACACAGCCCTCCAAGAACAAAACCACCTTGTAGCCTTAGGCCTGGCTGATAGCAGTGAGTGGGGGTTCTCAATGAACTTTCACTGCAAAGTAAAAGCATCTGTCCCAATTTACTGAAAGCATATATTCTGGATTGTCTGCACAAAATAGACATTTTCAGCACTACTCATCTGTCTGTATTTGCTTGTGCTGTCTCTCAAAAGTGTCTGCAATCAACAGAAATAAACTGGGGTTTTAAGGACTCAAGCCATATAACCTCTTTTTAGCCACCCACCTAAGAATGAGATGAACCATATCCTTGAGGATTTCAATTCTCTATGTGATTATAAAGAGCTCCAATTGTAACCAGCTCAAATGCAGCCATCTACTTTATAAATGCTTAAAACTTATAAGAGACTATTTCCTCTTGTTACGCTCCTGAATTCAAGAGAACATTTCCCATCTGACACTGCATATGGGACTGGACAAGTGTTTCTTCCTTCTTATTAGGATAGCCCTGGCACTGCTGGGAAAAGATTTCTCACTTTTTAAAAGCTTCTGTCCAGACAACAAGCACCTATTTATAATATGGGAGGATGGCAACAGAACCAGAGGTACAGCTCCCTGATTCCAGCATAACACATGACTATCACCTATGGAACACTTTCCCACAGCTCTAGGAACAAGAACTGTTTTGACCCAAACACAGGAAATCAATATAAAAGAGGCTGTATCTTTAACATTTTTGAGTTTGTTTCCAGAATGAGTTGAATGTACACACTCACCCTCCATTAGCTGAAATTAAGAAAATAATCTGATAAAGGACTCTGACCTTGGCTGTCACATCACAGATCAGCCTGTTTTGAGCAAACCCCATACCTGTCTCACTTTATGCATTGCTGCTGCTTTAGGAATCATCCATTGCAATGAAAAACCCCAGTTAGTATATTCTTCATCTGTGAAAGGTTAATGACAGGGATGTAAAAACTGTGGCATGCTCTGCACCATTCCCAGAGTGGACTGTCAGCCTCTCCCAGCAGGGCATAACCAAAATGTCCATCATCACTTCAATGTGTGCTTTAGGTTACAGACTCGCTGATGGATTCCTGTGGACAGTGTTGTTACATTGGTGGTGTTTTGATATTTAACAGAGGCAGATCCTATCAGATCCTCCAATATGAAAGGACTGGAAAGGTCTAAACACCTCTGAGCCCTCAAAACACAGGAGTGATTTAAAGCAGCATAACAGTTGTCTTTAAAGGCACAGTCAAGGTGCTGACATAGCAGAAACTCTGTCCATGTTTTGAAGAAGGATCATTTACCCGAAAAGTTAACTCCTATATAGGCTTATATGTAAAAAAGGTAGTCCTGTTTCTAGAGCAACAGGTTTAAATCCACGTTTATGGGCAAGGTGAGGAATAACACTCCTTTCAGTACACACATTCAGGAGACATTTTCCTGACCGTCTTTTGAAGCTGTGTTGTAGAATACCATAAACCTCCTCTCTGCTGCAGTGACTGTACTAATTCCAAGTCCTGAGTAAACAGACTACTTCAAACATGATGGAGGAACTCAGCAGCTTCAATCAACTTCCTTAAATCCTGCTGAGGCAGCAGCACAGAATGCCAGACAACTTACATTTCCAAGAATTCTGCAGTAATAGATACTGCAAACCTCCAGAACCCACCCTCTCCTTCCATACGTATTTCTAGCACCTCTATCAAACTTTTCTGTCATTGAAATTTTCATCATCAAGGAGCAGCAAAAATAACACCACTACTGGACTGTCAAAACAGTGATAAAACTGAGTGTGGGGAGGCTGGAGATGAAAGAGAACGGGAGAGGGGAATTTCTAACAACAAATGCTGATCTTGCACAAAATGCCCAAGGTTGCTGTTTTACAAGTCATTTATACAAGTCTTCTAAAGTGGCATTTTTATTCCAGCTTGTCAGGTCACGCTTGAGCTAGAGAACAGAATTGAAAAAATTCAGAGAGGAGACAAAGTAGGAAAATCCTATATTCTCCAAAGTATGAAAATGGTGACTGGTTCTCAATTGTACCTTATGAAAAACTGCCTGTGAGCTCTGGCAAACCTTCCCTGCTAGGGTCTAATGGAGGTAGAGAAATAATTTACCCAGGATAAAAAAAGGATTGACCGCAGAGAATTTCTGAGGTATTTAGATAGAAAACATCCACAAAACATTGCCCTGAGAAAAGGGCAATGACACATTTCAGCAATGGTGACAAAAGCTGGGTTCTCCTGCACCATGCAAACCCTGGGAATGGAAGCTGCCTGGATGCTGAGAAGAAGCACCATTCCTGATGGATGGCTTTGAAATGGAAAACTTTGCCACAGCAGAGAACCCGCAGGGAACAGAGACAGGCAATGCACATTAAATAGTGGATGCTGCCTGATGTGAACAGGTTCACTTGGACTAGCTACTTTGGTCTAATTCCATATGGCCTTCTCCTCAAGAAAATACATGTACAGATCCTGAAAGCAACATCATCTGACAATCTGTGACCTTGTCTCCTTCCATGAAGGCTAAAAAGCAAAACTTCTTTTAAAATTCAGTTATCCAAAGAAATGTGAAGCACTACAAGGATCTTTCATCACCATAAACGCATAAAATCGAACACCATTAAATTCTATCAAACAAATAACTCTGAAGAAAAAGACTGCAGTGAGAGATTCCATTTGTCAGCCCTGGCTGCAAACAGGTGGATTTGAGAGGCTTGTGTCCTGTCCTCCCTCCACCTAAAAGATCTATGTGCAAGAGGAAAAAAGAACACCTCTTCTCACAGAGGAAACCCAAGAAGCAGGACTTCTCAAAAAAAGCACCACCCTAAATATACGAAGATAAATAATTTATCAAAATTTAGTAGATTCTGACATTTTGAGGTATTTCAAAGTTAGATTTCTATCTTCTGTCGAAGTCAAAAGCATTTAGAAATTATCCTCTTAAAACTGCCAGCAATTTACACTGTCAAGTCAATATGGCATTTTAAGTAGAAATCCCTATAAAACTTGAATTGATTTAGGGGGGAAAAAGATAATAGCAAATCATGTCCCATACTTCCTTCCACCTCCACTGAGGAAGAGGAGTATTGGAAGCTGTTATCACTAGCAGGGATAAAGAAAAAAAACCCCAACCAACCAACCAAAAAACCCCAAACAACAACAACAAAAACCAAAACAAAAATCTTTTTCATAATTTCTCAGTTCATGGTGTGTAAATGAAGTCACTCTCCTTCCCCTACATTTCTCAGATTTGTTCAACAACAGAAGCAGTAATTTGGAACAGCACTGCTGCAGGCCCAATCACCAGCCAATTGTGCTGAAACCTTTATTAAAAGCCCAGGCAGTGCATGGGTGTGTTTGCAGCTCCTACCTATTGAAATTCCACTGGACAGGGTGGAGCTCTCAGCCTGCCCTCGGGAGGGGACGTGGGGCTCCATGACGCTGTCATCCAGCAGGTGCCGCGGTCCCGCGTTGGGGAATGTCGCGCTTTTGAATTCCGCCGTGTTCATTTTGTGTATGAAACTGGAAACCAACGAGGACACAACGTTACAGCCTCGCCTTTGGGACCTCCCAGGAGTTGCTTTAACATCCCTAAGGACTGCATACACCGTGCTCCTAAAGCCAAATAAATCATGGCCAAGCCATAAGCAATTGTCCACAAATTGGCAAATTAATTTAATTAATTAATTAATTAACCTAAATTACTGGTAGGAATTGCCAGTTTTAAAACTGCACAGAACTCGTGTAATGAAGAGGAAGTCAGGAGTACATTAACAATTACTTTCAATATCTTCTGCTATTTTTGTCTTCTATAACACTTCTATAATTGAACTGCAGCGTTGCATTCTAGCTCATTAAAGGTAAACTAATAATAGAAGTTATTCATTACTGAGTAGCGACCATCTTGCATTTTGAAGACATGACAAGGGAAATGATGAGATAATGATCAAGATATTATTAGAAGTACACTTATATGCAGAAAGTCTGAAGCCATTACTAAACAGAGTAGTCTACAAAGAAAGTCCATGAAGGAGGTCTCCCTGTAAAAATACCAATAAAGCAGTGATATAATTTTGAATTTGAAATCATTACAGTGGCATTGAGTTACTAAACAGTGATAGTTTCGTCATTCAGAAAGAGCCATTCTGGTTAACTCATGGACCAGTCTTATCATCAACACTTCAGCCTTCCTATTTTGATTAATTCTCTTTGGTTGGGATACCAGCATTATAGTTCTGAGCTTGCTCCCTGGCCAAAAACTGCTCTGTGAGTGAAGTACTGTGTACAAGTCATGCTGCTTTTTAAAAGCAAAGCTTTTGTATTGAAAGATGATACATCATTTCAAAAAAAAAAAGCACAAGATTTTTAGGTTAAGCAAAATGCTGACTTGTATCCCAGACTGTGACATTTCCTATGTCCATGGGGTATCAGGTTCCGAGGTGAAGGGGGTGTTGGTGGTAGCAAGGCTCCTTCAGCTGCAACATTTTTCCTTCCACTTTGTGGAGATGCTCCGACTTCAGAGCCTGGGAAGAAAAAAGACATTACACCCAAGTCATTTCAGAATTACTGTCAGGGTCACTTATCAGAAAAACATGGGAAAATTGCACAAAACTTCCTAAACTCCCTTTATAAGGGATAGCTTCAGTAAAACTCATTGATCTATTGATAATTAAACCCCCTGCACAGGATCAAAACCAAACAGACTTAGTTCAAATAGACCATCCAGTGGAAGTATTTTGCAAGTCCTAAAGGTGGCTGCATTTACTATACCAGCACTGGGCATGTCCCACTGATTCTACATTTTTAAACCCCTGCCTTCAACCACTTTTGGCATTGACCAAGAAGAATGTTCATTTTTGGAAGCATCTTATGCCATGAAAAGTTTAGATGAAGGCCCTTCTGTCTAGACACAACAAAGAATGAATATTTAATAGCTCTTCACCCCAAATGACATGAACAACTTAGTGCCACAATACATACAAGAACCTAAAAAAATGACTCAATTCCTTCTTTACAGATCACCTTTAGACTTTTTATTACAAACATGCAGTGTTTAAACTTCACACTTCTTTACAGCCTCAGGCAAATATTTTCCACGTCTGCAATTCTAAAATAATGCACATGACAACCTCAAGTCTTCTCACATTTATTAAGCATTTACCTACTAAATCTTCTCTGGAAGCAGCAGAGTGGGGGGTGCTGGTCCCTGGTTCTATCTTTAATGAAAGTCTGCATTAAAAAAACATTAAAGATTACTTTATCAGGAAATAAAATTATAAGTTTAGGAAGAAGAATTTTTAAATTTATGATTGCAAGCTGCCTGATTCTGTGATTGCAAGGGATACTATGAAGGTAATCCAAACAGTGCAGAGTTATCTTTAGCACACACTATTACCAAACTTGATTTTTCCTGCCTATTGCTTTTGTTCACACAGACCACCAGGACCTCCAGTGCCCTGGGATGGCTGGCACACACATGAAACTGCTACTCCAGCTAAAACTGGGAAAAATAAAATTGAAAATAATACACAACTTCTCCCCCACCTTGGCTAAAACATTTAGTCTTGGAACACTTCATATTTTGTATTTTTTTATGAAGTGCACTAGTGTGCCGAGCACCAAGCCTTTTGTCTTTAGTGGTCCAAAAGCCAAAATCCTCTTCTGTGTTTTGGAAAATACATTATCAACTTGATTTCAGCCATAATGCAAGCTTTTTCTGTAACTTTTTAATGCCATTTCCAGCAGGTCCACAAAGAAGGCAGACTATAGGGGCAGATAACTCCAGGAATATTAAGTGTATCTTGTCCACACAGTTTGCAGAACTAAAATCTTGGAAACTACTAACACTGAAAAAGCATCTATTTAATTTTGGGGAGAAAAAGTTTAAAGTTTGACAGCTCCTCTCCCTCCCACTCCATACAGTACAGCAATGATTCATTACAATTTTATAATTCAATTTTTTCAAATAAAATCTTTTAGGAAGAAAAACCATGTATTCAAGTCACAGTCGCTGTTCTCTAAATTCAACCTTTTTGCTGATAGACACCTTAGGGAGCGAAAAGTAGAAGAGCCACTTTAAGTAAGGACAATTCTTCAAATAAAAAGAAGAATTCGACCATAAAAACATTCAGTTTGGAGATGAACAAAACCCATCAGTGCAAAACCAGACACTGTGAACAGCAGCCATGCTTCTGATTGATGTGCCATTGTCTCCAGTCATTGCCCTGCTACCAAAACATGGATTGTATGGGATGAAGAGACTGCAGCTCCTTCATCAATCAAATTCCCCCTGCTAGTGAGTCCTACCCAGCGAAGGTGAAGGAAGGTGGAGAGTGGAATTCATTAATACAGTGTCCTAAGGAGACACTGCAGCTAAAAAGCTTGGGTTTGGGTTAGCTTTTTTTTGCTTCCTTCAAATGTTTGACCACAGAGCTTTACTCTCAGTGATAGACAAGTGGCACTTCCCAAATCAGGCTGTAGAACATCCCAGGAAAAAGGTGAAGCTGGATGCTTCCACAGGGACATGCAGAGAACAACTTACAAACCTCAGAAGAGAAGCCACGGGTCTGAGTCCTTGTTAACTGTTCTCTGACATAAACTGAAGGGCCCCCATTTGCTGCCTTTCAGTAAATCCAAGTCAGGGCTATTAATTGGCAAAGCACAGCTGTTCCTAAAGTGTGCATCCCCCTCCTGCCATTCCAAGGAGCTGCACAAGCAACCAATTCAAGCCCTCTGAGGTGACAAACTTCCCGGGCGGGCAGGATGGGAATGGGTGGGGAACCTCCTCGAGCACATCAGCCAATGAACAAAACCCTCCTTCATAGGCAACAGATTTGCCTTAGGGTGTTTCCTATCCTCAGTTCCTGTCTCTTGCCAGAGATTTCCCTCCCCCAGTTTTGCTGGATGCCAAATCACTTATTACAGTAATAATCTTGTCATTAAGGACGTAGAAACCTTGGGTGGGAGGCTGGGAGGAACAGGCAGAGAGGAACAGGAACTTGCCTCTCAAAAACCAAGTGCTTACGTCTTACTCACACTCTATAACCTAATCAAAGAGGAAAGTATAAAATGAAACATTATCTGCCAGTGAAAGCTGTAAGTCACCCTCAGTAAAAACCTGGGACTGCATGCACAGATGGTTTTGTTCTGATGAAGAATGACTTAAGCCATCTCCAATCACAGGATTCCTCTTAATGACAGAGCAGAGTTACAGGTAAGCCATGTGTAGAAAGTCTTTCTCAGCACACCAAACCCACCTGAAGCAAGGGCTTGGTGCAGTCTGGCACAGAAAAGGGAGCAGATCTGATCTGCCATTCAGCATGTGGAAAAGTGCCTTGAGCACAACATCCTGCTGGAACCACAGCAGCTCACAGCTGCTGTGTCTGAGGTGCATAATCACAGAATCACAGAATGGTGTGGGTCACAAGGAACCCTAAATCTCAACTACTTCTAACCCCCTGCCATGGGCAGGGACACCCATATAATATAATATAATATAATATAATACAATTCCCCAATGCAAGTGCAACCTCACAAGTGACAGGCTTTGAGTTGTAAAAGTAATTTTGTAATAAGTTATGGTCAGTTTATAACATTTTGTACTTACTTGTAATTGTCATCTTCTACAAACTTTTGTAGTTCTTCTATGTACTGAACTGAGTTTAGATATTTTTGGACATGAGGCAACATAGGAATATCTGGAAAACAGACAGCATTCATTGACACTGTGCCACTCATTGGTAAGCAAAGTTTCTTTTCCAGCAACTATTTGAACAGATTCAGATCTCTTGCCTTTTTATGTGAGATGGAGGTACAAACTACAGGCCTTAATGATACTGAAATTTTAGAACTTCATAGAAATTCTCATGCATTGAGCTGACACTCCCCACACACACAAACCCCAGAGCTGCTCATCAGAGCACCCGAAAGGAAAAGCAACATCCTTGGCCAAACCAAAGGCCCAGAACTGGAACATGGAGTCTGAAGACAGCCATATTTTCTTTACACTGAGCTTTCAGGGAAGCCACAGTCCTGTGCTAATTCACATTCCACCATCACAAACACAGCATTAGGACTCTACTAGAATGGGAAGAGGACTGTGAGGGAAACCATCTTTGAAGAAAAAAATACATCATCTGATCTATGGACAGAACTATAAATGTCCAAAAGACAAGCTGAGTGTATTTTATTATCTCCAGTAAAAGTACTATTCCAAAAGAAATCCTATTTTTAGAATTCAGTCATAAAATTATGAACACAGGGACATAAGCTTATAAATACCAGTAAAACTACTCTTGAGTATGATGTACTACTACACACTTATCATCAGAAAATATATACTGCAGTTTGCTCAATGTAAGAGCAAGGCAATTTTATTCTGTCTCCTCACCCTGATGGGTGATTGTCTTAACCAACAATAGTAGACTAAACCTAGACTTTTGGGCAGAGAGGATGAGGGAGGGTGTTAATGGCATTCACATGGGTCCAGCCTTACTTAAATTGCATCACAGCAGACAAAAATTAAAGCTTTTTAAGTTCTCCTCTTTAACACTGTGATATTTACACACTAGCTTACCATATTCACACGACTGCTGCAAATCTGAGATAATTCGAAGAATGTTGTTCATTAAATTTGTTCTTTGCTCACTTTCCAGAATGCTTGCTGTTGAGGGGTAGGCAGAGTCAATATATGTCAAGTCTGACAGATAAATACCTGAAATGAGATTAGAATGAGAAGTTTCTTTGTTTAATGCCTTTCACTGAGCAGAAAAAAAACCATCATCAAGAATATTGTGAAGAATTTTTAAGAATTTTTGCTTGCACTAACATTAAAGCAGGTTGACAAAAGCATTGTCTCAGAATAGCATTTCAGATTTACCTGGGAAATGATTTTAAAAATCTAAAAGTAATTACAAGGACATGCACAGCTACTCAAAAACCTCATCTTCTCCACAGCACCAATTTACTACTCTCTTGACAAATATGAAGAATACTAAACACACAATACTAAAATACACCATCAAAATTAATTGTTTAGGAAGTCTACTACTTCATTCCTCCAAAGCAGCAATTAAAAAACAATAGAAGGATAAATTATACCCATAACACTTCAAGCTGAACAAAAACTCAAGCTCAGCAACATAGGAAAGATTAACTTAGAGACAATGGGCAACCAGACTGAAATGAATGAATCCTGCAGTTTGTAATAATCACAGCTCCAAAGATCCAACAGCCTTCTAGATAAGTCACTTCATATTCCCTACCTGCCTTCTTCCCCTGCACTGCTTGCACCCTTACTGTTCCTTCAATCCCCTGATCATGTAGAGAGGAAAATCCTCCTCCCTACACACTAATACTGTAGATAAAACATTTATTTTATTTCTAACCACAACTCCATTTCTTGAACTTCACCTGTTTGTCTCAACTAAGCGAAGCATATCCTGACCAACTCTGCTGCTCAAAGGAATTGGCCTACATCCCTCGCATCTTTCACAGATAGTCAATTTAAAAAATGACACAAACTTAAATAATATTATTTAAGAAACTTGTTTCAGTAACTGGGAAATTTTTAAATTATATTCTACTTCACCACTCAGCCTTGTATAACCAAAATCATAACAAGGACTTTGGCTTTACAGGTGGAAGACTATTAATACAACCTCACAAGAACAGCAGTTGTGTTTGTATAGCACCTAACTAGTACAGTCCTCAAATGTGAGCTGGGAAACTCTGGGCATCCCTCCAAAACCAACACACACACACACACACGTGTGTGCGCACACCGAGAAACAAATTAAAATACTTGTGGTTGAAAGGTGACATATAAAAAAGTGAATAAAAAGGTATTATACATGACCTGATATACTACTAAATCTCTCAATTTTCTGTTCTGCTAGAAACAGTTTGCTAAAAAACAGAAAGGATAATCAGAAACATCAGGTAGTGGCATTTAATTGCTATGCTACCTAAAGTGCATAAGCTGTCCTGAATCTGAATTTACTAACCCATGTCCTAACAAGCCTTAAAAATCCCAAACCCACTCAGTCTTCCATAGAAGGAAGTAAATCATACTTATTAACTATATTTAAGGAAATTCCCTGTAACAGGCACCTGCACTGTTATGCAGGATTTTATAAACCACTGTATTTGTAGAATTACCTCTGAATGACTTGTACTGATCGTTTCTTTTAGCTAAATCAAAAACAAGTCTTCTGTAAAGAGCAGTTCTCTAAACCTACTGAATGCATTTCTATGAAATCTAAAATAATTTTGAAAGCATTCAAGGGTAATTCTCTTTCAAATGTAATTGGCACAGCCTTTGTGAAGAAACCAGAAAGATCAATGGCAGTAAATTGAACGCACTCATGTGCTGGCTGAGCATGGACAGGACCAATCCCAGATCCTGTATTTCTTGTAGAGTGTAATCTCTGTGGCTTTTGCTACTTTTAACACCAGTCAGATGTTATCAAATATTCTGATACCTACCCAAAACCATCACACACAGAGTTTTAACGTTTTCCACATGTATTGGAGAATTCATGCCTTTAACAACTGGAACTGTTTCTTATTAAGTGAACGTCAAGAATTGAATGCGACATTCTGTTGAACATTCTTCTAGACTACAAATGCTTCATTTTTCCTGTTGTATCCAGCCAGGCTGCCCCTTTTATTCCCAGCAACACAAATCGAGTTTTATCAGCCTGAAAGAATCTTTCTTCTAAATGAAGCCCAGTACTGTAATAACTTGAAAGGCATCTTTAGGCAGCATAGTAAAAATGTTTGATTTGTAATTGCCTGCTGAACTCTTGCACAGTCCGTTGCCATATGGTACCTCCCTTCTACTGGCAAACAATCTTTCCTTGTTCCTAACTTCTCAGCCTCCCTACCCCCTCCTTTTCTGGAGGGTATGGATAGGAAATCCGAAGGAGGAGTTTCTTCTGCTCTCCGAGTGCTCGCGGTGACATCATAGGTGGGCTGAACGGCTGAGCCGAGTGTGTGTTTGTTTAAAAAAACACTGTCCAAAAGTGATGTATATGGAATCTGGGTCAGCTGTAGCTGGTTAGAGCACTTCTGCATGTGAGAATTAAACACTGCAGTTTCAAAAAACATCTCTCTCTCTCTCCTGGAATAACGCATACTGGAGCATTACTTTTTTTCTTTTTTTTAAACTGATTAGTTAGCTTGGTTATCGTATGGAGAAACCCAATTCCTCAATACAGCTTGGATCTAACAGAGAAAGACAAAAGCAGTTTTCAGCTCCAGCTGCAGATTAACACTCCACACCATCGGGTAATATAGGAAGCAAAAGCAATTTGGCCTCTGGATTTTCCATCTGCCACAGAAGCAAACCAGCTGGAAGACTTTATTTCTTGGTAAGTTTTAAAGTTATTCTTACTTACAGATTTAATTTTGAGCTATTTCTGAATGCTACACGCATCTCCCTCAACATACAATTGTGAAGAAACAAATCCCTCTCAGCCTGAGAAACATTTGACAACTAACATTAAGACTCATTTTTGTGGCATTTGGTAGACTTTGGAAAGAATTAAAAAAGGCACTGCACAAGAGCACAGACTAACTTGTTCCAGTTGTAGGGATGAACAAGTTTCGGTTGTTTAGCTGTATTGTTATCTACAGTTACAGAAAATTAGCACTACCAGATTCTTTGCTAAGCATGTAATTTGGGTACTGTGAACATACTCATGTGAAATTCTGATCCTACCAGAAGGCAAAAGCCAAAAATCCTATCGATTTCAGGGCAGCTGGATTTCACCCAACACCGGAGCATAGACCTAGCATTACTAGAACTAGAAAATGGATACCTCAATAAAACCACTGTGAAAAGTCCCAAGCAAATCAATGCACATCTGTAAGTAGCAATCATTGTATATCGTTTCAAGTACATTTTTATTTATGGTACTTCTGAGGAGTTGAAGTTGCCTGAGTCCTAGAGCCAACCAAGAAACCAGAGGCATACACTGATTCAGAACATAATCGAGTTTGTAGCACAATCAGTTGTGCAGCTGAAAATCCAAAGACATTGCTGCAACAGGCACCAATACCTTCCTCATTTCTACCTCAATTGAACTGCAGTTTGTTTCTAAATAAAGATCCATTTCATAAACATGAAATGCAGTGTACAAAGCAACACTACATTAAGTGGAAAATTGAGGGGTTTGTTACAGTTCACTAGTGGAAGAAAGGGAGAAGAATGCTGCTGCTAATCGATGATTAAAACAAGAAAGTTATTTACAAACAGAAGACAAAAGTACAGAAGAAAATCAAAAAATATTTGCTTATACATAGGAAAAGTGTAGAAAACTTTCTTCGTGCTGACTTGGAAATTAAAATACAGTAAATAATCCAGAACAATGCAAATGAACTTCAGTGATGTACTTGCATTTACAAACCCAGAGCTGCCTGACACAGTAAGAGAGAATGAAGGGGCTGATGCTAAAAGGAGAGACAAAGTGTTACAGAAGACAAACTTAATTAAGATTTAGTAGCTACCAGAGGAAAAAAGTCTGAAGCAGCCTTGATAAACAAGAAAGATGGATCCTTTCCAAGTTCTTGAGCCCTTTTCCTTACTATCCTTTTGTGCTGATTTACATAAGGAGGAGAATCATCTAAACAACAACACACCCCCCCTTTGAAGCACTTAATGTGCTTTGGACACCAGACTCCATTCATTCATCATCAGCCAAGGGCTTGATTTACGCTGCTTAGAACAATTCCTAAACCTTGCACAAATGAAAACAGCTGAGTCAATAATTTTAAAGCAATAAACTGGCTGTATACAAGGTTTTAACTCTCTCTCCTTTGCTGCCTTCCAACTTAAGAGTTCAAATTTCGAAATGTTTGTTTTAAAACAAATAATGCAATACTAATATTATGCAGCTGCCAAAAGAATGATCTGAAGTACAGTGAAGAAAATACACTATTAGAAGTTTTAAAGGAGCTTACTTAAAAGAATGGAAATTCTGAACCTTTAAACTTTAGCAGTAACTACATGACTCTGTTGGGTTTTAATTATTGTTTTATTGGGCTTTGTTTTTTGTAACAGGCCCTATTGGTTTGGTCCTTAAAATTTATACACCAATGAATGAAGTACAATTTCCTATAGCAAGCATAACTGGATACTGGATGCTTAATATCTTCAATATCTGTTCTAAGCAGAACTCTGGAGTCCCAAAATCACAAATTTCCAAACACAAAATGCACTACTGCATTGTACCTGGCTGTTCAAACAGTGCAAACACACACAGTGGCTGCCAACAAATGCAAAAGAACCCCCATGCTAAAAAAACTTCACCAAAAAATATGGAAATGCCACGAAATTTTGCTGGGCTTTCAGAATATCTACTATGACAAAATTAACAAACCTCTTCTGTGAAGAATGTCTAAGAAGTTATGATTTTTAAAAGGGGCACGTTTTCAATGACAACCTCAAAACCCCCTGAAGATTTTTAGATTGCCTTTCCTAAAAGGAATCAGATTGATGGCAATCTCTGAAGCAGAATTCTGTGACTCAATACATCACATATCTGATGAACAAAACCCAAGAACATATTATTCCTGGATCCCAGTCAATACAATTGAAAGTAATCCTGTTATTTCAGCAGAGGCAGAGGGACTTGCCGGAAAAGCACTTGTTTATATAGGGAGAAGGAACTTAAATACAGAGATATACTGAAATCCATGGGAACATTTCTCCTATAGGAAGAGGGTTTTCCCCACCCTAGTATTACTTCTAATGTCATGGACCCAGTTTTAAGCTAAAAAAATTAACAAAAATCCTCACTTAGCCTGTGCAGACATAGGGGAGCACAGCTGGGTTTATTGATTTCAGCTGCTAAGGCAAAACTCAACAGAAAATGAAGTCTGTGTAACACCAATAACTGAGCTCCCTGATTAGCTGGTATCATGGGCACAGCATCTTTAGTCTCAGGATCTTAAAGAACCAAGTCAGTTTCTCCTCCTGTTACACCTAAGAGGGCACTGCTGGCATTTATCACTTGACCATATTCTCTTAATAAATACTGGGAATAAAGATAAGTACTGATACTGCATTTTCCATACAAAAGGAATCCTATATTCCCATTTATCTGCAACAGCTTTGTTACACTCACCCATACCACCCTACACTGCCCAGGGAGAACAAGCCTTTGTCAGCCCTGGAAGAACAGATTCCAATTTGTGTTGTGGGTTTCCAAATTTTACATCCTGCTGAACATGAGTCACAGCAGTGCAACAAAGAACAAATAGTTTGTTGTGCAGAAAGCTAAAAAATGCCAAATATATACCCCCAGCTTCTCCACATCCTGATCCATGCAACTCTGTACTTGTGATTACAATATTTCTAGGGGGGGTAACACAGTCTGTGTTACAGCAGTTAAAAATAGTAGTTACTGGCTTGTTTTGCTCTTTTAAATTGGAATTTTGTACCTTTAAACACTTTTTAAAGCAATAAATCAAAAACTAATTTTGAAAGCAAGTGGGGGTTTTTTTGCACAGGGATTACTCTGGAAAAAGAAAGAAATCAGAAGAAATGGCATTAAATATAAAACAGTATTGAAGCCCTGTCTACAGCTCTGAGTGTTTCTGACAAGCTGATGAAGAAGCTTGTGTTGCTGTGAATAACTGGACATTTTCTTCTGCAGAAGCTATAAAACATCAGCAGGCCAGAACATACATAGTGAAATCTCTACAGCAATCTGAGGCCCAAAACTGGGTGGCACAGAAACACAACAGAACCAGCTGAAATGACAGTTTATTCTAATCTAAAAACCATGACACCTAACAAAGAGTTAAATGACGTATTTCAAAGCAATGGTATCTGTAACCACAAGGTACTTGCTGCATTTCCAAGGTCTGCACCAGCAGCCCCACTCAGCAGAGGTGACTCCAAACCTGCAGGGAGGGTTGGAGACTGGTTCTGCCTGAGCTGATCCCTGAGCCTCAGCTGTCTCCTAACAATTCTGCCACTACCTAAACACCTAAACCTGGGAATCCAGCACACAAAAAACCCTTAAACTATTTCCCAACTCTGACTTTAATTTGTCATTTAGGTCTTACATATTAGGCTATCATTCTGGGATACTTTGGATAAACAGCTCCTATTTTTTTAAGCTGCTTGCCCAGAACATCAGGAAATTTCTGAAACAGTATTTTCATTTCCTTCTAAGCTGATTAAAACTCCAGGTAAATATCTTGCTCAGAACCTATTATTGTATAACAAGTTAGGCATTAAGCTGCTCAAATTTGACAAGCATAGTTTTAAAACATTTAATTTTTTCAGCATCAGCATTTCCATGGATATACATTCCCTACCAGGTAGATTCGCAGAAGGAACTCACCCCTGCTTTTCTGAATGTCTCAGTTTACTACAAGATATTTCTGAATTTCAAATTCTAGGGCATAATCTTATGCAGCTGCTGGATTTGGCCATGCTGTATTAAGACCCTTAATTCCTTTAATGGTCTGACAGCACATGTATAGACACAGAGCTTGAAACTTTAATACATAAGGGTAAAAGTTCAAAATGAACACATTTAATATTAAAAGAAATGCAGAAAGCAGACTGCAGCAGAATACATGGCTAGAATGTAGACTGTGTTGCAAAGTGATTTGTTTTGAAAGATCAATTTAAGTTCTATGTATTTCAGGGGGAAAACGTGCTGCTGTGGGGAAAAATTCCCAGCCATCCATCATTTCAGTAACTCTGTAGGATCTTTAAAAGTTCCCAAGAACTAAAATGTTATTCACTTTCTTGGACTATGAAGTACCTATTACACCCTGTGAAAACAGCAAAATGCTTGACTTGTACTATGGTTTCATCCTCAGCCATACGCCACAAAGTCTCTTTCCCTCAATCTGCAAATAGCAAATGCAAAAGTATCAAAAATGAGTTAGGAGATGCAAAGAGGTTTTAAACTTCAGACAATTAATTCAGCTCATCCTTGTCAAATTAGAAACCACACTCAGACCAGTTTCCCATGTGCTTCCCATGATGCATGTGAACATTTAACCTAATGAACTACCAAATCTGAGCACTGTCCAAGTGATTAATATTTTAAATGTCTGAAATTACCAAAGAAAAACACGCAACCAGCTCTGGAGAAAAGTGATACTTTTTCCTAACTTTTTTTTTCTTTAAACAGAAGTTACAGTTTCAATATTTCAGAGAAATATTTTTATTAAGTTTTGTTTTTGTCAGTAGACACAAAAATACCTATTACTGCAAACTAAGGTAAGTATTTTAAAATAAACTCCTCAAACTTATGGTGCTCCCTCCATTTATGCAGGGTAAGAAAGGATTTTTAGTATGTGTTAAATGTGTTTTCTTCCCCTTCCAGAATCAGGGCTTGCAATACAACCATCAGACAAACAAAAAGTTATCACACATTTAAGCAGAATTCCTACCTCTAACCCCTGATTGCATGTACATCATGGTTTAAAGCTTGTAACCACTGCTCTTAGTGAAGCCAAAAAACAAAGACTTGACAGGTTTCCTGAGGCTGAGCAGACACCATTTGTTACAATAATATTAAAGCCAGTAACAGAACTGGGAAAAGGGACCTGACCCAAAAGTCACCTTATCATCTGTAATGTGAATGTAAAGGAAGCAGCAGAGCTCTGCTTCTCCTTTGGGATCACTGTGTCAGGATTGCCAAATGCACTTCAACTTGGACCTAGCAGGAACAGAAGGAAAATTAACTTTGCCTGCTCTTACTGTATTATTCTTTGTAGAAAGGCTATCCAAAGGCTGGCAAAAGGAGGCTGGAAAGGAAAGCCAGATCAACAGCTGAGACAAAAAGAGTGATCTGCTTCACAAAGCAAACAAACCATAAAAAAATGAAGGTTTTTATCCTTATTTAAGTGCTACCTTTGTTTATCATCTCAAATATTTGAAGCTAAAACACAGGTCTCAAAAAACATTCCCAGATCTTTATCACTGCACTTTAACTCTTTAAAGTTAAAAGAAATTCCTAGTTTTCTTTAAAAGAGGAATGAAACACTTTAGTATGGTATTTATAATGACAACACACCTGATACTTCAGCATTATTTGGATGAAGATGTTCTCAAAGACACAAAAATAGTGTGACAACAATTCTAAAAGCTCATCTCAAGGCAGTTAAATAGGGAACACATAAGCAGAGCAAACAGTGTTCTAAGCTTTCCTTACCAATTCCAAGTCACTCAAATAAGTAATTTTTGATGTTTGCAACAATATCTAATCTCCTGCCTTCTCCTGCCTAACACTCATGTCCAAAAATAGTCTTAAAGATGTGTTTTTCAAGTCTACTAAAACTGTGTATATATAAACTTGAAAAATGGGTGTATATATGAATCAGTATGTATATAGTATTTAACAAATTATACATATATAACTATATATAAAGCTAAAGGAGGAGCAGAAAAGCTTATATAATCCAAATTCCAACATTTATATAAATAATTTCATCTCCCTACTTCCCTTCCAGGAAGGTATTTTGCAAGCACTCCATGTTCCATAACCTCATGCAGGTAATTGCAGTGAGCACAGATCTGAGCAATCTGACAAGGGAGTGTAACACAGGATCTAAGCACAACAATCTTTCTGAAAACTTACCCATTGCAACAAGTTCTTTACTAAATCCTGTATCTAAATTAGAGTGTTTCCTGCTCAAAACAGCCAACCAATCTAATGGAATCTAACTCCAAGGAAGAGATTCCAAAGGCTTGGCTACACACATGCAAGCAAGGCAAAGCCATCAGTTTAGGCAGTTTAAAAGTCCAGGAGCTTTAGTTATTCCCCTGGTTTAATGACTTTATCTTTTATCTGTTCAACAGGCTCCCGACAGTGGTCACACCTGATTTAAAATGAAGATACTGAAGTGGACTTTGGGTGTCCTGCTGTTCCTGCTGGTGTCTGTCGGGCGCTGTACGGAACAATCCACGCCGAGTAAGACGCCCCAGCAGAGGCAGCCTCGCTCAGCAGACGGGGGGGAGGAGGGGAAGAAATGTGGTTACACCTTCCTGGTCCCAGAACAAAAAATCACAGGGCCAATCTGCGTGAACACGAACGACCCGGGCACTGGGAACAGGAAAGATGAAGTCACCAGGATGGACATCGAGAACCTGAAGGATGTGCTGTCCAAGCAGAAGCGGGAGATCGACATTTTGCAGCTGGTGGTGGATGTGGACGGAAACATTGTGAACGAAGTGAAATTACTGAGGAAAGAGAGTCGGAACATGAACTCTCGTGTGACCCAACTGTACATGCAACTCCTGCACGAGATAATTCGCAAGCGCGACAACTCGCTCGAGCTTTCCCAGCTGGAAAACAAAGTCCTTAACGTCACAACAGAAATGCTGAAGATGGCAACAAAATACAAGGAGCTGGAAGTGAAATACGCAGCGCTAACCGACCTGGTGAACAACCAGTCTGTGACTATCTCGCTGCTGGAGGAGCAGTGCCTGAGGATCTTCTCGCGCCAGGACCCGCACGGGTCCCCGCCCCTCGTGCAGGTGGTGCCCCAGCACATCCCCAACAGCCAGCCCTACACTCCCGTCCTGCTGGGGGGCAACGAGATCCAGCGAGACCCGGGCTACCCCCGGGACAGAGACGTACGGCCACCGCCCGACCCCGCCACTTCTCCCACAAAGAGTCCTTTCAGAGTGCCACCTCTGGCTCTGATTAACGAGGGTGAGTTACCCGTCACTATTTATCTAACCTGAGATCCCTCCACTTCTGAGGGAAACTGTCCCCACTGCTGAATCTTTGCTTCTTTTTTGCCAGGGTCAGGATTAAAAGTGCGAGACGGAATTTCTCGTTTGGACTCAGATGTTTATTAGCTCTTATCTATATTATATTATTAAGTGTGAGTTCTACAGCACTTCACTCTAACAAACAAAAAATAGAGCCCTACAAGGCTTTTTAAGGATAAACTGTCCAATTAAGAAGTGACACTTAAATTATTTTTACTTTTAACCCAATAACCAGCCACCTGTGGCCCACAACGCAGACTTTTTTATCCAATTACACAAAATCACCCAAATCCATGGAGAAGAAGGTGGAGAAGGACCATCCTCTGCCCTAAAACCTCAATCTTGCTTTATAGGCATTACTATATTCCAAGACCTTAAACTCTAGGTTTTCCACCATGTGATATTACTTCTATTCAAACTACACACCCACAATCCCAGTTCCATCATTCCATTCTGGAAGCCTTCTCCACGGCCTCAGGTCAAATGCAGTGTTCTCTTGGGGGTCAGAGCCTGTCAGCACAGAAAGTCTAAAATTCTCAGTAACCAGGGTTCCAACACCCGACCACAGAAACAGAAGGAAGAATTTAAAGTACTGGTACAGCTCATTCTTGCTCCTGATTTTCTCTCCCCCTTCCACCTCCCAGGGAAAGCTTTAGTTTGCCGAATGGTCTAAATCTCCCTAAGATGAATTTGTTGAAATGGTCGATACTCAGAAATTCAATCTGAACAATACTCACCTTCAAGTCACAAAGTGTTGGGGTTTCTCTCTGCAGCTGGATTTGAGTTATGAAAATATGAAAATTCAGTATTAGCATAAACTTTCTGATATTTACCCATTTCTTTGATGATGCCTGCTAACTACGTGTTACAGTAGTTGGCAAGAGTGAATAAGAGGAACTAATTAATCATAAACAAATTAAATAATTTCAAGTTTTTGTCCTTTATACTTAACATTTGTCAGAAGAAAATTCTACTAGAAGAATTTTCATCCTTCTATTCTGGCCTGCTTTAAAATGAACATCTAACTCTACCAACACAGTCATGCAATGAGTCTCTAAGTGTTTAGTTGAAATATTCAAGAGTGGGAAGTTGAAAGGATAATTGAATTGTGGCTGGATCCAATTAGAGGCACTCAGCTTTGAAAATTTAAAATCAGTAACTATGCTCTCTGTAATCTGTTGTCAGTAGGTGACGGCAAGTTAAACTAAAACCATAAATATTATGAAAATACATTCAAGAGACTGTATCCCATCGTCACGTGTTACACTCTTTAGGTGAATAGATAAATTCATGCATCACCAGGAATCAAAATTAATGACAAGACAATTAACTACCTCTGAGCTGCCCTGAACTCTATCATGTTTCTCACTTTATTGAAATTTTGACAGAATTGCTATTTTAAAAAAACCCAAAGATTCAGAAAAACAAGGTTTTCTCAGACATCCCTTTAAGGGTTTGCTCTTGGCTTCTGTTAGCACAGCAAAAGGTTTTGGTGGGGGGTTTTGGGTTTAGGTGGCTGTTTTGTTTTCGTTTCCTTCAAATTGCCTTTAGTCACAGCTGAAAGTTGAAATTGGTTCCTAAGATGAAGCCAAACATTCATTTGTGACTGTTCTGCAGCATTACACCCAACCAGCTGCTGATGTAAAGAACAACTATTTTTATTCAAGGTCTGTAGAAAATTCAGGCATGAGCCCAAGCAAAATGCCAGATGTCATGTGAATTTCAGTGGCACATCATGACAGAAACGAAACAGTTCGTATCAAAGCATTGCGCTGATGTCTGGTCAGACAGCACAAGTATAATTCTATAAAAAGGCACGACTTCCTGCTTCCCAGCAAACCCTCCCTTCCAGGTTCTGCTCTCAACACACCTTTTTCTCAATACACTCCTGCTGCACGTGCAAAATGAGGCAATAGCACTAAGTATTATCATCTGAATTATCTACCCTGGTGTTCATTGACCCCTCCACCTCTAGAAGTTCAGAATTTGAATCCATTTTTGGAAGAGAACACAAAGAAATTTTAGGAAGCTTGTTGTAACATTATTCACCTTCCTGTAATACTAGATTCTTGAATTGAAAGTTTAAGTGTTTCTTGCAGTGCTTGGGAAAGGGAGGGTTGAGAATTGTTACAGCTGGTAGAGCATCAGTTATCACAACCAAAATTTGGATATTCCAACACAATGCCCAGTTACTATCCCTGATTTTTAGAATTAAGGTAAACAGATTTCATGGTGCACAGAACCAAAACCATGTCATAGAAGAAACATCTTTATGGTTAAAAGATACAGATTTTTTAGAATGTATAAAGATCTCAAAAAAGACCAATGAGAACCAGACAGTCCTAATCAGAAATAGGCCTGCTACAGACTGATGTCAGAATACATACCTGCACCTCCTCACAAATACTTGCATGCAGCAGATGGGTCAGAAAGGCCAATGTGCATCTGAATATTGTGAGTGGAGAGTAAAATGCAAAATATATGGGGAACAAAAGGATGAAGTTCTGTTTTCTGAGTATGGTGGTTATTTTGTACAAAAATTGCTCTAAAAATTGAGGAAGGTTAATGTGGTCACAGACAGGACTATGAGCCTGGATCTGGACATACCTGTGAATTGTAGTTGTCACAATTACCTTAATACTTGGAATAATAACCACTGATCCCCAGAATTAGTACCACTATTTTTGCAAAAAGTAGTTTCAAGTTAGTCAAGTAATTGAAAATTAGACACTGCCCCATATAATAATTTCTAATACCGCTTAGTTAACAATATAGCTTCTTTTTTTTAATATGTGTCCAATTTTATTTTGGACTTTTCTTCTACTAATGCCCCCAAAATCCTCTCTATGAAGCTTACACAAGCACAAGTTCTGTATCATTTGCCCAAGATAACATTTGGCATCTCAAAATGGGATTCAGCCATCAAGTTATCAAGCTTTCAACTTAAAATATTTAATCTCTTTCCTTCTCCACTTCATTTAATTTAGCACAGAATATGATCTGCACTAAATCATACATCTAAGCCACAATTTTGGAAGTGAAATATTTAACAGATCATCTCCTTAGAGTATTTCTGACTTATCACTGTCTCAGTAACTTATGCACACAGACTGTTATAACAGACTAGATGAGCATGAGATACTTAGTCCTTACATAAACTATAAAACCTGTAAGATTTTAAACTGAAAATCATGCTTTTTTTCATCAATCAGACCTCTACCCACACCAGCACTGTGAAGAATCTCTCACAAACCTCACTATTTCCACTGAACAAGATCAGTTCCTATAACGTGACCATGAAATAATTATACCTAACAAAGAATTTACTTCAGTAAAAAGATTCAAGGCTATACACCAAAAATTATGGGATATGTTGGATTTCTTTACATTCAGAGGAGAAGTCTCTCACCTCCACCACAACATTAATTTATGTTAATACATGCAGACAAAGCTGATCACCAAAGCAGATGAGTTGCATCCTGTGAACTTAATGCCAGCTGAACTCCAGAAGTGATCCAAGTACTACATAAACAGACTGGTACAATTCTGTCTGCCTTAAAAACTACTTAAAATGACCCCAAACATCTGCTTGGGTCTCTCATGGAAAAAACCAAATGCTCAAGTCCTCCTCCAACAACAATCATGTGGGATAACACCCAGGTAACAGCAGATCTAATTAAGCCATTCTTAGTGTTCAGTTAACACTACAAAATACAAGGTTTATTTGTTTATACTTTTCCCAAAGCAATAATTGTTTTACAAAAATACTTCTGGAACAACATCCCTATTCAGTTATAGAGCACCCAAATTTACTTCAGAGAGATCAAGGAATAGGAATGAGACCCAGCTTAGTCCAGGAAATTATCTATCCCCTGGACAAACTCTGGGAATTTAACTTGTGAACCAGAGGGAAAAAAAGCACTTGTATAGCAAAGCTACAGGATTTCTTTCCTGAGGTGCCACTACTTGCACTGGAAGAATGACAAAGCCATCCCAATCCTGAGAGTGCAGCAACACTGACAGCAATGGCTCAGTGTCTGTGACATTCCTGTCACAGCCACAAGCTCTGAGTACTCCTCATTAGACACACAAGCTTCATGCTAATTATGCTTTACAGATTTCTTGCTAATTACATACTTGTCCAACTGACAACTACTACCTGAAAATCTAAGAGAAGTGTGATTTTCAGCTTCCTTTTGTCACACAAGTTTAATCTGTAGTGAAGTCCCTCTCCCTCAGCCTCTACTTTTGATTAAAGAACAACCTCAACAAATTTCTTCTACGCTGTTTTGCACATGATCTGTTTCTGTGACTGATGGGTTCTCCCTGAATTTCCAAGAAGACTGGAGAAAATAAACCCTCTAGAAGGAGAGGAAAAAGCTGTAGCTAATTTATTTTCAGATGTGCTGAGTTTTCAAATACATTTAGGGCATACACCACTAACTAAGAACACACTTTGCTTTTCATTAGTAAATTACCAGTTTCTCTAAACCAACTGAAGTAATGACACACAAACAAATTTTTTTCTAAAAAGCAGAAAATAAAAACATTACCAAAAATTGAAAGGCAAACTAGGCAAGGTTTTCAGAGACACATAAGCTGCATCCTTCTCAGAGAATTACCAGATGGTCTTCTCTAAGTATAATTTGTAAAACCACCATTCACATGGACTAAAAAAGAGCTTTCAAGCAGCACTCACAACAGCAACAGGAATTTTATGCAACCACAGTCCTAAGAACAAATATGTGAATCCTTTTAGCTGCTCAAAAATCCTTCTCCACTGCTTGCTTATTTCCTTCATCACTATCCATCTACACACATCACCAGGATGACACAGGAAACTTAAGAAGAGTCCCATCCACAGTTAACAGCCTAATCCTCAAACTGCCTAAGTACATAAAGTAGAAAATTATTCAGCGTAAGAATTCTCTCTGACTAAATTCCATGTCTGTAGACTCTGGCAGTAGATATTTCTTACAGCAGCTCTCAAACTACTTACATATTCAGAAATAGGTAGGGTTGGTTGGGTATCCTGGGTTTGTTTTGGTTTTTACTTACACCAGTTTCAGACTGGTGCATCAGAAAAAGAAGGAAATTGATGTCTGCCTTTTGCAAAAGAGAAGAAAATAACTAATGAAAAAAAAAACCATAATGTTCTTCAGTATCAAGAGCCAGAGTATAAATCTTTGCCACAACAGACAAAAAAAATCAGGTGCTGGTAACCAAAGTCCATTATTTATTTAGCAAAATGAAATTTTTGTTCCATAATACATGGAGAGAGGATATTGACATGTTTATTTATATATACAATTAATCCCAGACAGTAACTTTTTGTACTGTTTCCCATGGTAGGTTTATACCTTAATTGAATTCCTGACTTTCCATTACAAAATATTCCTAGACAATGGCCACTGCACAGCCAATCTTGAAGGCTTACAGTATTTCTTTTCCAAAAGGTCCATTCAAAGACTGCCAACAAGCCAGGGATGCTGGGCATGCCAACAGTGGGATTTACATGATCAAACCCAAAAACAGCAACGAGCCAGTGCAACTCTGGTGTGAGAACAGCCTGGACCCTGGAGGATGGGCAGTTATCCAGAAGAGGACAGATGGATCTGTCAACTTTTTCAGGAACTGGGACAGTTACAAGGTAAATTCTAGAATGCAGAAAATCAGTGGGAAAAGAAAGATAATTGAAAAGAGTGATCATCCTCTAGAGTAAAACATATTTTAGTGAGAATGTCCCATGTCCCAGCTAACTTTGTGTGAACCAACCTGTCTGAGACAGCCTGGGTTTGCAGTGCACAGCACAACTGGGAGACATGTTATTCTAGACAGTGGCTGGGAAGTCATTTATTACAAAGTTCTAACTGAACACATGATTTTTATTAACACACTGAGAATTACAGTGAGTACTTGTAAAGCTTCATTTGTCTCCCTTATGAATAAGCAAACTCAGCCAGTGAAATGATTCATTCAAACACACTAAGAGATTTGCTGGATTGAGGGCTCAACTTAAAAATAGTTCTAATAATGAATTAAAGGATGTAATTTCCACCCATTAATTTGGGTTAGAAACCTAAAGATGTCAGGCTGGTGAAAGGAAACACATTGCTGTGTGTTGCTGTGATATTGTGCACTAGCAGGCAGAATGTCTAGGATGACAAGAGGATGCTGCTCTGGAGGAATTACATGCTAAATGGGAAATGTGAAAATCATTTTGTTGGGGCAATAATAATAATAGTACTAATATCAATAATAATAACTACATATAGGACACAAATTAACATGAGGATTTTTGCTTCTTGCATTCTTGGAATTTTGTAATTCAACTATTAATCCCCAAATCAATAATAGTTAAAACAATTATTCAATAATCAATCAAACAAACAAACAATTATGCAAAGTCTTTACTTCTCAGAGCAGTCCATGGTTGGTTTTGGAGTTGTTAAATGTTATAAAATGTTTTAAAGCAGTTACGGAGTGCCTTATAAAGCAAACAAAAACATTCTGAACCTAATGCAACACCAAACATTAACAACACTGGTTTACTTGGGGAAAGCAGACAGCAGATAGGAAATATCACTTCACAGCTGCTGTACTGGTAGTCTGTGATTTGAAAGAAAGGATGTCTTTGTATTTCATTTCTAATAAATCCTTTCAAGAACACAGAGGAATAGTGTAATTAAATTCACAGTAAAAGACAACACCAGTTGCAATGCAGAAGCAACAAGAAGTTATTTGCCTTGAACACTGAGACTGTTGATCCATAAATACCTTTTTCAACCTGGAATTACAACCTAAAATTCCATTATTCACCCATGACTACAAACTCCCTTAGCTTTGTCAAGAAATATTGTTTCAGTTTCCCTATTCTCCATCTCTTTGCCTTAAAAAGAGGAGGACAGCAAGAACAGAGATGTTTTGCCACCATTAATGGTGCTGGCAGCATCTCATGCAGCTTAGCAGCCCCAGTGCAGCAAAATAAAGCACTTAAATGCATGGGTTGAAGTAATTCAGAAGTGTAGAGGCTTTCAGTACCCAAGTTCCCCTGGTTTATCACACTCCTGCTGATGAGTGCTTTAACAAACACGGAGAACTAAGCTAACTGCACCTTCTGACCTTCTTTTGCACAGAAAGGATTTGGGAACATTGATGGAGAGTACTGGCTGGGATTGGAAAACATCTACATGCTCACCAATCAGGATAATTACAGACTCTTGATTGAGCTGGAGGACTGGAGCAACAAGAAGGTGTACGCAGAGTACAGCAGCTTCCGCCTGGAGCCCGAGAGCGAATTCTACCGCCTGCGCCTGGGCACGTACCAGGGCAACGCTGGAGACTCCATGATATGGCACAATGGAAAGCAATTCACCACACTGGACAGGGACAGGGACATGTATTCAGGTAAGCAAAGCAGTGTGGCTGTGAAAAGTTAGTTAAATGTGTTCCACCAGTGACACCACCTCAAAAAATACAGCATAGGACAAAAAAATTGTGTAAATTCTGATTAAATAACCCTACTGGAAGATGCTTCGAATCAATGATGATATAAAGCACATTGGCAGGGCCCCCTTTGAGCCCCTACACCTGGCAGAAATTCAAAATCTATCACCCTCACTGACAACACTCTGCAGCAATTTTCTGTTTAGCTCATTTCTTGCATGTGACTGCAATCAGAGTAGCTGTCCAGGTGATGTCTGAGTAGTGCTGCTGCCACACAATCACCAGGAACTAAAGCATCTGAAGAGCATGAAAGGAACTGCAAGTGTGCAGAGGTTTAGCCGTGTACCAATACTTAAGAAAGGGGCCCATCATTTGGTTTTTGCACTCCTTAAAGCTCCCTTTTTCTCATTTCCGCCAGTTTTTCCCTTGCAGTAACAGGAAGCTTGGGGGAGTGCAATACTTCAACTGCCTTTCCTCAGCTGTCAATAACCATAAAGCTGGACAAATCCTGCAAACTCTTAGACAAGCTTGTAACAGTAAAAACACAAGTTACAAGCAGCTCTTTGTGGAGCCGTGGCCCCGCGTGCTGCTCGGGGCTGTATCAACTCCCGTTGCTTCCGCTGGAGTATTTCTAAACAGCACATAACCCGAGTTCCTTGGGTGTTAGCTCATGGACAAGCAGTGCTGGCAGGCTGAGAAGAGTCCTCTCCTTCATTTTCAGCTGTCACATTAAAGACCATGTCAATACCCCGCCTCCAGCAATGGCTGCTGTTACACCAGAATTCATAGCTTAGCAAGAACAGCGAGATGCGACCACAGCAGGCTATGAAGTCCTTCCAAGCTGCCTCTGTGTACAAGCCACAATATGAAAACATTTAGCAAACCTCCATTTGTACTGCTTAAAGCTGAAGCTCACCCATGTCCTTCTGTTCCACAGGAAACTGTGCTCACTTCCACAAGGGTGGCTGGTGGTACAACGCCTGTGCCCACTCCAACCTCAACGGGGTCTGGTACCGAGGGGGCCACTACAGGAGCAAGTACCAGGATGGAATATTTTGGGCTGAGTACCGGGGAGGTTCCTACTCCTTGAAAGCAGTTCAGATGATGATCAGACCTATAGACTGAGGAGGAAAATCTCACAGTGCTCCCATATAAAATTCTCAGTGTTTGAGCTCCAGAAAAAAAATAAAATATTACTTTTTAATCATTATTTTGCACAATCTGCCCCTGCAAAAAGCAGGTCTACAGTTTTCCTGTCTTCTTTCCCCTGTCATGTTCCCCTCTCCTTTAGTAGTACCCTTCTCTACTGTGACAGTGTTTTTTTTAAACACACATACACAAAAGCAGATGTTTGTGCTTGCAAAGCATATTTATCTTTTTTTTTGAAGATCAACATGCTTGATTAAAACAGTCAAAACTGGAGAAAAATTCCAGGTCTTTGACAAGATATAAGCTTTTCCAGTCCAAAAAGCTTATGCTTTTTCAGGTTAGCTCAACCTTAAAATGTAAATATGTGAAATGACATTGTCTTGCTATAATGTGAAAATTGATTAGTTATTTAACAATTTATTTAAAAATGTTGGTATTACTTTCAATGAAAAATACGACTTCACATTACTGTTTGATATTTACTCCAAGAACCTACATAAAAAATTGGACACATTTTAGCTTTGCCAGCAGAGAAAGATTTTTGCAACAAATAATTATTTCAAAATGAAGAAGCAAATTTAACACGAAATACAAAATTATACAAAATTTCTTAGGGAATTCTCTACACTGCTAAGACCTGCAAGTCCTACCTTCTGTAAAAATTTAGGCAAAATGTTCCTAAATCCAGAAAACTAGTTGTATGAAATTTTTGATAAACCTGAGACAATCAAATTACTTGGTACTTTTTTTACTTTCAACCTCCATATTCAAGCTTTCTAATTAAACTTTGAACTTAAATGGCAAAACTGAAAGTCCTGGTACTAAAATCATGACTTGACACTTCCCTGCTCCACTTAGTAGTGATAAGGGCTGACCAAACATTCACACACAGTCATTGAGACAGGTCTGTGAATATTACAAATTTTCCTCCAACACAGTTTTCTGCTCTCACAATAAAACAAAGCTTAGAAATCAGCTCTGAGTGTGTTCTTCCTGACATCCCAAACTTGAGCTGCTCTTATGACACACACATTTCCTTTCCCTTACACCTATACAAGTTTTGATACTGTTTATACTAAATTTTAGCTTCTAGATATCAGATTTTCACTGGAATCAATATGTAATTTAAGAAATTATATAGAAAATACTTTCCCAACATTTAACAAAGCTGCACCACACACTGATTCAAAACAAGATATTTCCAAAATCAGATACAACCAAACATTCGCTTTAAGTACCAGAATCTTTCTTCCTGTTGTATAAAATTATTTAATAACTGCACTTATAGCCACACAGGTTGCCTAATTTAATTTTATATTATGTAAAACTGAAAATGCTGTTCTTAAGTGTAATCATCATGTTTAGCAACCCATAGGTGCCTTCAGGATTGTAAGGAACTTTGTCCCTATTTAAAATAAACCATAATAGCTAAAAGAACAATCCAGTATTATTGTTATGTTAAATTAGCCAATACCAATTACTATGCAAAGCCTCGTGTGTAATTCAGAGGAGAAAAACCAGCATTTTGCTTTCAGAACACACCCTCTGGAGCAGAGATAAAGCTTCATTGATAATGTATGGCTGCAAGGCTTGTAGTTAAATCTTTGGTCAGAGATCAAAGCCAACCAGTTCCACCAATATTTAATTGGGGTTGGCAGCGGTGGGGAATCA
The DNA here is from genome assembly GCA_013400635.1 of Hypocryptadius cinnamomeus. Classification (NCBI taxonomy): domain Eukaryota; kingdom Metazoa; phylum Chordata; class Aves; order Passeriformes; family Zosteropidae; genus Hypocryptadius; species Hypocryptadius cinnamomeus. The sequence continues at coordinate 36,383 of VYZP01021228.1, forward strand.
GTCCCAGCATATTCCATTCCCAAATTCCAAGAATTTTAACTGACACAAATGTTTATGGTTACAATTCTGAAATTGTTCTTCATATAAGGAATATTTGTTTGTTACAAATATCATACAGACCTCATTGACCGAGTGTCCTGCAAAACAATTTTTAATTGCAAATGCTTAAAATTCTGACTCTGTATAGCCTGTCCTTTTTTCTCTATGATAGCTGGATAGAAGAGCAGTTCAGGTAAACTTAAAAAAGGGAAAATGCCATCCAAAACATTCCTTTAATGATCACTTCTGACAGCTTTTAGTTCATTCAACAGGCAGATTTCCTCTCCTTGGCAGAGAGCGTATTTTACCCCATGAATCTCTTGCCTGCTACAAAAACAGTGTTTGTTTATTCAGTGCAACTCAGTGAAAGGTGTACTTTGCAGAAACCCCAAAGTAAAATTAGCTTGCACTCAGCCCTTTAATTAAATCTTACATATTAGACATCTAGAAAGTGAGCCTTCCCCAATTTAAAGCTGCAGGATGGCGTTAATTAAACATTATTACAAAATCCACCCAGAAACCTCAGACTGTACAAATGCTGTGCTCTGAAAGGAAAGAGTTAATTAAGTTGCCAATTTAAGATTATGAGGAAGGAAAGCATAGCATGTCTTCTTCAGGTTGGTTGGTACTCTGTACAATAATTCACTTTCAAGTGCTTGTAACTCTATTGGTTTGTAGCTTTTGGGCCGAATTTTCTAAGCAGGGTGAATGACTTTAAAAGTTCAGTGTTTTCTCTCACACCTCTTCTTTTGAAAGATTTTCAAAAGAGCTTGTAGCATCCCTCAGGCTTCTTGCCCTGGGCATTCAGAAGCAGTCTGTCTGGGAAGGACAGAGCCTTCACCATTCCTCTGCCATCAGTCCAAATTTAACCAGGCACAACTCAAGAAAGTTCAACTCGTATGAAACCTGAAACACAGTTTTCACATCTATCTCCAAAAACTATTGCAAGCACTATCACTGAAGCAGCTGAATATTCCTCAGATGAATACTTAATAATCTGTTTTCAGCTTTTCTCTTTCTGGGTATCAGTCCTCAAAGACAGCTATAAGAAAAATATCTCACAAAGTAGTACTGCTTAGTTAAATAAAAATCTTACTTCTCAAGACACGGCTCAGTTGCTTCATTGTGCAATCTCAAATGGATCAGAACTCTGGAATGAAACTCCCTTGGAGAACAGGGTCTTATTCTAAGGTGAAATATAACATCACAGACACAGCTCCCATTTGTTCTGGCTGCTTTAGTTGTCTAGGTGATGCAACACTGATGACATATCCCACACTGTATCAGGGCCTGCTGCTGAACATATTTATTGGTGTTGCACAGCTTTTCACACTCACATTTAAGTAGGTGAGTCCACACTGATGATGTGCTGCTCTCACCTGCATTTCTAGAATTCTGGAATCACATCAAAATCATTCCTGCAAGGAGCTCAGAAACGTTTTTATTTCCTCCCCCCAGCTAAATGTGGAAGCATGTAATTATCTTGTCCACAGAGGGTGAGCTGTGGAAATAAGACAACAATCTGTACTTCTGTGGCTCTGCTCCTATTGGCAAAACCAAGAAAGCATTTCAGCTTTTTCTTATAATGCCAGAATGGCCATTAAAAAAAAAAAAAAATCTATACCCACATCTGGTATTTGGCTGCATAAGGGTGAAACACTCATCCTTGAAATTGCAGCTGAAATTCCTTTATATGCTCACTTTCCCCATGACCTTCCAAACAGAGACCTCCACAACCAGTGTCTCTCTAGGGAGGATTTGCAATGGCAAATTTACTTGTGTGGCAAGTCTGATGCTCTACACTCTTCCAAAGAGCATTTTGAGGGAGTGTGGCAGCTGCTGGCTCTCCCCACCCGGAGTGAAGAAGCCCCCACTCCTCCTTTCACCATGAGAGGGAATGGTCCTCCTGAGGAATCCCTGCCCTGCACATGCCATGATCATTTCCACCTGCAGACTTTTAGGCAGGCTTTCCTATGTGTTTTAACAGCACTACTCCCTCACAGAATCTTATAGCAGAAGTATTCCTTTTAGGAATTGTAACCTGTAACTGATAAGCTTAAAACAGTAAGTTAAACAAGCAATTTAAGTCACTTCTGTTCCAAATGACTCATATTAGTAAAAATGCCTTGGGAAGAAAATGGAAGAAACAACAAATCTACTCAGGTCTTAGCAGAGATTAAAGCTTTTATCAAATGAGAAAACTTGGACTCAGCTATCAATCCTCCAAAGTGGATCCAGATTTATCATGACTGTATGTTCAAGGCAATGTTTTTCTTTTTGCCACTTTTTTAAACCTCACGAAATTAATTTTAGAGGGAGTGCACCAGTGGGAATTTGCTATTCCTTTGGAGAATTAAAAATGGCTTGGGGACATTCCTTATGTCACTAATAAGAACTGGTATCACATGAAACCAGGTCACAACACATGCTTTAACTACAGCAGGTCACAGTAAAGAACATTTCTTTCTAAACAGAAAATAATTATATATTTCACTTTAAACTATCAAGTCAAGCCCAAAGGTTATTCTAATGTAAAAGTTAGACAAGAAGCTGCTACTTATTGGGGAAAACATCTGTAACTGAATAAAACTTAAAAACTGTTTCCCAATATTTGGCTTGGGATTTTTACAACCAGCAAGAAAACAATTTGATGCTGGCTTCATGTTTCAAAAATCATGGCATACAGGTAAAAAAGCATCAGCATAAGAAGCATCTCAGAACTATATCTCAAGTCTCTATATTGTCCATGTACACAAGGTGGGAAAGCTCCATAGTTCATCACATTACATAATGCTTGGTTTCCTTTTTGTGCCTTAATGTTTGTGCCAAACACTACAGGGCATTAAAATAATCTGGTCCCCAACAGTGAAGTATTTTTTTCTGTTTCTGTAGCAAGCATGTAAAATTTAACCAATTAATCCTGGAAAAGTTAACAGCCCAGCAGAGTAAAGGAAGTATCAAAATTCAGGAACAGAAGTTGCAGTTTAATAGGCCTTAACGACCACAAGAGCTCATCTTGAATTCAGGTATAAGAGCAACTTATTATCTGCAAAAATACAAAGAATTGGACACACAGTTCCTTAATTTTATGTGATTACCAACATCTCATGAAACAAAAGCTACATTAAAAATGGCACACTTATCATTTTAATGTCTGTTTAGTTTAACAGACACTAAGTAACACTAAATAGCACTAAATTAAAAAACTCTAAATTAGCTTGACAACAAAACCAACACATATTAAATGCATTTATGTAGCTTTTAGATACACAGAAAAATAATTTACTAATAATTATTCCAGAAGGCTGAGTCAGTTATAACAGCCTAGTTTCTCTTGTCACATTGGTGTATATTAAATGCAGCAATATCTCCATATTTTACCATGTTCCAAACTCTAAGATCTATATTTATTTCTCACAGAGGTTTGTCATTTATAGCTTCTCATAAATTAAAAGCCATAATTACTACAATAGTCAAGTATTTAGTATTTAGGAGGGCTAGCAGGCACAACAATGGAAGTACTTCTCCAGAAGTCATTGTACCTGTACAACACGTGGCAAAATAGTTTCCTAGAAAACTGATACTGGATGTAAAACCTGCAGTGTTTGTGAGCTTTAAGAGGTATTTTCTTTTTGAGGTTCTGTCCTGCCACATACAGAGTGCTCAGAATCACCTCGGCTTGTAGATTCTCCACTGAAGTACTCAGACTTTCCTGAAAGCTTAAAAGATGGTGTTTAGCTTGTGTAATTACGGGAGAAATAGGCTACAGCTTACCTAAGTAGGGAATACAGGGAGTCATCTTCAAGCTGCTGATATAGTCTCTGAGCCTTTTGTAATTATCTTCTTTACTCATAACATATTCCAGCTTGTCAAAGGTGGCTTTATCCTTCCGACTCAGTAACTAGGCAAAGGAAAAAGAAGGCAAAACCAGAAGAGTTAAAGATTGATCACGATGATTTCCTCTTTTACACTTACAAGCACAGACTTCCCCATTGTTGTTGCAGTTATTGGTGTGCTGGTTTCTGTTTGTTTGGTTTTTTTTGTTTTTTTTAACTCAAATGCTGAAAATTACATCAATTACTCCTTAAAGAGGAGCACTTAGAAAGTTTACAAGGAAAAACAACAATTCTGGGTGTTAAATTTAAAAATACTTCTAAAAATCAAGCAGGTAAAAATGCTGGTGTCCTGGAGGATCCTTCTGAAACAGTGAAAGTTATCAAAAAACAAAGCTAGCTAACACACATCACAGCTTCATGTGCAGTCCACATCAGCAGCATTCATGCCAGTAACATTTTCACTCTCATTATCCACAAGTGCGCTGGCTTAGAATGGGATGGAGCCAATTCTCTTCACAGTGACTACTACGGGCTATATTGGATTTGAGTAAGGATTTTATCTATGGTTTTTTACAGAAGGCTCATGGACTTGCATTCGTCTGCCAACTGGAAATTTGACTGGCTCTTAATATTACAGAAATGCCCACTTTGAACAGAAAACTTTAAAGTCATGGTTCTCCTTCATTATCCATTCCTCCTGCCTACAATCCCTTCCTTTGACAGAATTAACAGCAACCAGGCTCTCTTTGAAAGATGGGGAAAGTAAGTCAAGATATTTTCCAAACATCTTGCTGAACTGCTGCTGCAAAACTGCCTCAAAGTCTTCACTTGAACTCAAGAGTCAGAATTTCACAAAGGGTGCAAGATGTTCCCACCAAACATTTTGGCAGAAGATTCAGTGTTCCAAGTCCCAGTCACAATTTGTCCCCACAATGCAATTACAAGGGTCAGATCACTGAATTTCTACACATATTCCCTTTTCACTTCAGTTAAAGATCAACCCAGGTGAGCCTGATAGAAGTGAAGTCTTCCTTCTGTAAATTCACAGTTGAAATAGTTAATTTTTACTTCCATTTCCTATATCCAACTCTTTATGAGGACAGACAAACTGAACACTGGATCTCAGAAGAAAGCCACTAGTTGAAAGTGAATTGTCTCCCAAGACATACTCATCACTGACATTCCAGCAATTAATTTGATCTTTAATTTAGGTTTGGTTCCAATACCCAAATGAGAACTGCAGACTCTTCCAGGAGAAAGAAGCAGCAGACTGACATGATTCCAACCACCCAAAAGTGACATTTTACTTTTGTAGTTCATCTTCTCAAAGCTGGTTCCAGTTTTAGCAGCCTGGACTAGCTTGCTTCTAATAATATCCTAAAACATTCTGCCATCATTTAACGTCTGAAAGGTTTTTGTAGTTTTGCAGACTGAAAGGTAAGACAAGGCTAACATGTAATTTTCAAACTCAAATGTAATGGACTGTATTTTCCTCAAACCATGCTGATTTGCACACTCTTATTCAAGTCTGATGTATCTTTTCAGGCTCTTTGGATCATCTCATAACAAGCTGATCCTGCATGACTTCCCCTGGTGCTCCTAGGCCAACCCATGCCATACTTCCACTTCCTGCATTCAGGGAGAAAAGTCCAGAGAAGCCAACAACATTTAGAAGTGTTTCTGTGAAGGCCAAGTAAGGACCCATTTCTTAGTCCTTCAGTTTTGGAGCTGCTTCTTTTTTAAATAATGTTTCTTCTTCTGTCTCTTGGATGCAAAGAACAGTAAAGAGCTGTACGTACGCAGAGACAATAAAAGCTAAGGCTGACAGTTTACAGCAGCAGGGAAGGATTTGGAGCCTTCTAAATTGCTCTTGGCTTTCTAGCTGTAGTGTGCCAGCACTGAATACAACCTTTTTGAAATGCCAGCAAGAAGAGATGAGGTCTCAGGATGCTGGCTCACTCCACATATTTAATGATTATTTGCTTTATTGCCCAAACCCTCACTGGTCATCTAGAATTCCTTTACATTAAATGGAGAGAAGCTGAATATTCTATTTTGTTAACTTTTTTGGAAAGGCTCACAATTCTTCTCAAGTTTTGAATGGGGCAAATCACACATTATAAGTAGCACTTACTATTCTCCAGAGTTCAGAGTGTGTGCAGGCAGTGAGCGAGACAAATTTCAGACAAATTCAGACATACCGTCAGAAGACATGAATTTCATCTTTTTTAGGAACATTAGATTACCAAGCAAGTATTTAATGGCTCCTTTAAACTCTAGATTCCAACCATTTTAAGGTGGCTTTCTTTTTTTTTAGGGAATGAATATACTTGCAGCTATTTTCCTGACTGTGTAAATCAAGGGTTGTTACAAACCATCTCAGAAATGGAGAAGAAATCCTTCCTTGTTGAAGGTTTTGGAGGGTTCCTGTGAAACTTACCCAAATGCCTTTGTGATTCAAATAAAGGCTTGGTGTGCCTTTTCTTGATTTTAATATGCAGAAAGCCAAAGGCTTAGAATTATCTTTAGGAATTTTTAAGCTGAATTTCAAGAGAAGAAAAACTAAATCAGTTTGCAGTGCATATTGCTGGGAGCTATCCTGCAACTTGAATTTGCAAAGGCTCATGTAAGATGATGAAAAGCACAGACTCACTCAGGATTGTATGAGAAATCAAACACCTGCAGAAATGTGGGAGAAGTTACCTGGATTTCAGAGGTTGGAAGAGGGATGAGCTTTAATGACTGATACATATGTGAAGGGCACACAAATAAACCTTGTAAGTGCAAACCAGTGCATAACCAAGCATCAAAAGAAACTGGGGACTCCCAGTTCTGAATGGCATTATCATGGTAGTAACTAATGTGGTTATTATTAATATATGGAAATAGTTACATTTAATTTGAGCTGTGCACAAAAAGAGATTCAAAAATCAACTCAGCTTCACAGCTACATAAAACTGTTGAGGCATCAATTCCAAAACATAAAATCTGAAAACCAGAAGTTCCCCTTGAGATAATTTTGAAGTGTTAATTTCACTAAGATTTCCTCAGAGAGATTTTTGGTATTTGGAAGCAGTGTCTAACTTAATTGTGCATTTGCAAAATGTAACCAGAATTCTAGAGGAGTATCTCAGCAGAAGTGAATTATATTCAATTTTGGGAATATTTATCAACTTAATGACATTTTCATGCAGTTATCAGGCAAATAAACTTTTTGCAACATCCAAGGATGCACTGATGTGTGTTCTGGGAAAGCTTTCAGCTTTTTTTAGTGATATCTATCCTGTGTACAGGAGGATCTCAATCACCTCATTTTTTCTGTCACACTGAATGTCACATTTATCTGAAACAGCAGAAAAACTACACAATATATGGCTGAATAAGGACTGTTTTCTAAGCTCTAAAGTATCAATGAGCAAAAGTAATTCCTAATACTCTTCTTATCGAGGATACAATGATAAACGATATTAATGCCAGTCAAAAAACAGATGACAAATAAAAATGATTCCATAGAATACTCTCCTTTCACAACTGTACAAAGGCAGAATTACAAATACACTGTGCAATGGAGTTGTAACGATGAAATGGTAAGTGCTAGAGTTAGTTATCAGTCAGAAAAACAACAAATCTCTTTATGGAAACTGAATCAAGAGTTTCTGAACATCTGCTCTCCATAGCAAAAAAAAGAATTCCAACAGTATAAACCCCTAAATGATTAAAGTATGACCCACTTTGGCATTCAGAATTTTCCAGCAACTAAATACAAAATAGCTTCTGGCCAAATGAGAAGCCTCTGCATTTAGCAGAATCTGCAGGGAACTATTTTTCAGAGGAAAATATTTCTACAGCAGAACGGAAAAAAAAAATTAAGAGGAAACCATAGATTTCAGAGGAACTAGAACCATTATGTACACAGCAGAACAAAGTCAAAGCTCTCTGTAGTAGCTGCTGCATCCTTGAAAACAAGCTTCAGGATGTTGTATTTCCCTGAGAACAAGTGAAGCCCATTCCCCCGTCCTGCTGCTCCTCACTTACCGCCCACGTCTTGGTCAGCCTGAAGATGGGAGCACTCTGGAGCCCTGACACCACTGCCATGAGGGCATGGAGGTTGTTCAGCTCATACAGCTTCTGAGGACAAAAAAAAAAAAGAGAAAAAATCAACAATAAACAGCATTCCAAGGGCTGTCAATAGTGAATGCAGAATAAATAACAATATAAAGATGGAGAAATCTCGCATGGTCTAAAATGAAGTGTTACAGTGAACTGCTGTGCATACAGACCACTTTTATGGCACCTCCTAATTTTTCATTACTGCATCTCTATGGTTTTGGATTAGACTAACTAGCTGTTTCATAGCCCATAGAGAACCCTTAAAAATATCTATATAGACACACATATTGGGGAATATATTAGAAGTGCCAGAAATTTTCTGACATTCAAACCCAACAAATTCCTTTCATAGCATTCAGTAGTATTTTAAAACAACACACCAGAAAGGACAACCCAGTGGTGAATGATGTAATCATGTCAGTACCTAAAGTTTATCCAACAACCAAGGCTACATCAAAGCACCCAAAAAATATCTTAGCAGGATGAAATCAAGGAGGCAAATTTCAAAAGCCACATCCCTGGAGTACTCCTCTCACTGAAAGGCCATTTCTGGGGTATGACAACTAACTAGTTGAAAGCAACAACCCAATCAAAATTGAACAGCAAAAACATTAGGGTAAAAGAATTCCCTTAAAGACTGTATAAAAAACATTGCGTTTAAGTGCATTTTCTCACACATTTGGAATTTCCCTCTCTTTTCTTTTTCCTTTCCCTCTGTCTCCAAAACTATCCACTGCCTTGGCCAAGTAACTACTGGTACTACTGTCATGAAAGCTTAAAAACAGTCTGGAGGAAAATGTTCTTCCTGAAGCTCTTCTGTAACATCAACTGTTCTGATAGCTGTGAGCTCCCAGAGATCCAAACTACACTCATTTTTGGTGCAGTGCACTCAAATTGAGGTCCCTAACAGAGAGACTTTGCTAAGGAGAAATGATACTCAATCACAGTGTTGCAAATCTCACTTAATCTATTTGGAATATTCACCAAGGTAGGTTAGGATTCCAGCAAGAAAAAATAAGGAACCCTTCCTATTCAAAAAATGGTGGAAATCCTTTTTCCTACTTGAAACTCAGCTTACTTCTTGCTTAGGAAGCCTTTAATGAGGCAAAAGGACAAAAAAACTAGACCAATGGAATACTGACTAAATGCTGAACATCAAAGAAGAGCCTCTGTTTGGAAAGATGAAAGCCAAAACTCAAGGATGGTTTTCTGGCTAACAGTTTTGGAACAGGGCAAATGATTCTCTCTCCACTTAACACACTGCCAGGAAACTTACAGCCTTTTATGGAACAAAGTCCTCACAAGTATTAGCCAGAAAAGCCACTCTTAATGGCACCCCAGTAGCATTTCCAGTCTGGGTGCTCAGACCCCCATGATTCCAGCATGTCCTGCAGACAGTGGAAGTTTGCCCACACCTTGTGATGAAGTGAGTCCCAGTCTCCTCATCCTCTTTTGGGAGGATTCTTCAGTAACCAGTGTAAAGGGTAATCAGTATTTTGTGGGGCAAGATGGAAGGGGTTGGATATTTGTTATACATCACAGTCCTGTTATCCTTGCAAGCAGTCCTGCTGAAGTTTGTCCCTCCACTTACACAAGACCCTTTTTTCATCCCACACACATCCCAAGCAAGATAATAAAGTTCACTGTCCCAAAGGACAGTGGAGCTGATCAGAAATGAAAAGAAGGGCTTTCCCAGCTGCTGCCAGCAGTGAAACAGGAGTCATCACCAACCAGGACAGTCTGGGAACTTCAGGGGAATGCAGCTGTCAGGTCTCATTGCCTCATGCATTAAGCAGTGTAGATGAGATACCATTTGAGCTATACAACAGGTTGGCAGCACAAGGAATTCACTGTGGAGTGGATTTACAGCTTCTCTAAAGAAAAGATAATCAGTGTGACCCCTGGCACCAAGCTGGTTTGGTAATAGCTCTGGATAACAAACTCCTTCCAACAGCCCCCACTGCAGTAACTTCATGTCAGCAGCCATATATAAGCAAAGCCAAGGTAACAAGCACAGAAATAAATGAACTGATATAAAAACACCCCATACAGAGCTGCTTGCTTTTTGTAACTGTGATTTTTACAGCTGACAGGCAAGCTAAGCTCAATTATCTGATTGTTAGAGCACATAACTGCCTCCAAGCCAGCAGCATTCCAGCAGCCACTGCAGCCTGCAGTGCACTGGTGAGGTCAGGCATGCTCAGGGTGCTGTGCCCAAAGCTGAGCCTGCAACACCCAGCACTGGCCAGCCCCATCCCAGTATGAAGCAGACCTGAGCCCACCTGGCTTCCCACATCTGTTCTGCGCTATGGCCACACAGAGCTGGACCTCCCCATCCTGTGCAGGGACACGGATCATGAAGCCAATTTTCCTATGTTTGTATTTCAAACAAAACCACAAGGATTGGCTTTTAAAAATACATGAGATGAAGATACATTAACTCACCAGATATCAAAGGATGGCTAAGAGAGATCATTAACACTTTATGACCACAGCACGATTACTGAGCAAAGCCTGTGGAATCCTACTAAATTAGCTCTTGCTTTGCCCAAAGTTGAGAGTCAAATCCCACAGGAGTAAAATATTGCTTCATTAGAAAAGGGCTTGCCAAGACAGGGAATGCACTTCAATACAAAATGAATTAATTAAATATTTTACATCTTTTCTTGCAGGTAGCCTGGGGTGGTCACAGCAGTCAGCTATAGTAAAAGGCAGCCACCATCTGACAGCAGAAACTTGAAAAACATCTCCTTTTTCTCACTAATGTGAAGAAGTTTCACTCTGTTTGAAGGGCTATATGTCACTCCAGATTTGCTGACCCTTTTCTTATGAATGTCAGTCCAAAAGGTTTTGGGAAAGACTGAGAGCTCCAAAATGTCTTCTGAATCGCAGTCTATTTTTCAAACCACATTTTTAAAGTTCATATTATTTGAGTAGAGATAAAAAAATCCTTTCCTTCCAATGGCAAACAAAGCATTTCTCTTCTGACTACAGCTGTTTAAACTGACTGTACACTTTGTGACAACACAGAAGCCAAACAGTTACAGATGTCAACAGAAACAACCACAGGTAAGTCAGGTGTCAGACAGATATTTCCCCATGTGTATTTTTGAACTGACCAAACTGGGTATAAAACCTTTGATCATGGTGAATCTCACACTCTCTTCACAATAGAACTTCTTACCTTCGCAGTTTTGATGTAGTGGCTCAAAACCTCAGCTCGTATTTTTAAAGTCTGTGCATGCAGAATCTCTCTAACAACCCAGAAGCTTACCTAAAATGTAGAGAAAAAAAAGCCTTTTAAAAATACAGAGTTTCAACACTATACTTTTCAAAGTTTTATTTATTTTTATGGAAGTACGATCTATGGAAACAGACTTGAGTTCAGGGTAAGCTTGAGGGTGAGATCACACACAAAGCAAATTGCAAAACACTCAAACTTCGAACAGTGCTCTCCCAGGAAAATAAAATCATGAAGGAAATGTTATGAAAAGCCTACAAAATGAAGGAATATAAACACTAACATTGAATCATATCCACTGGTTTGCTTTCCCACAACATCAAAGCTGCATTACTCAACTCTTACATGAATTGAGCAGCTTCAACTACAGTTCACTGACATTTCCAACACCTTGAAAAAGAATTAACTCTCAACAAAATTATAATTAAGGTAGGAAGCTCTGCCATAACCTAGCTTCTAGTCTATACTCTTATTTCTGGCTATGCCAATTACCTGCTGATGTACAGCCCAGTATCATTCATGATCTTGGTTAAGCTCTCCAGGACTGACTTCACTGCTGTGTAAGATCCCTGCTAAATTCAGTATAGAGAATGGTTGCTGCATTTCATACTTACATGAATGTCTCATAAAGGCTGTACTCTAAAAGTGTTTGGTAATATGTCTAAACTCCACTGTTTTCTCTTCTCTGCTCCCTCCCACCCTCTGCCCTCATAAAGAATGCTAAAAATTAAACATTTTTCTAACTGTAATAAAGCAATAGCAAAGAATTAGCAAAGGGTAACAAATACTGCAGCTTTTACTCATGTATTTGCTATGAGTTGGGAAAAAAATGAATTATCATCAAGATGCAGCATAACTGGTATTCACAAAACTACTGAAAACAGTGAATGAAGAAATTTACTGTAAGTTTACTCTTACACATGGAAACCTTTCAACATGTCATGATGCTTTGATTTTTAACTGATGCTAAACTACTTCTTGTAAACTAACATTGAGTATGTGTTCAGGTTCCTGGCCAAAATCTCAATTAGAAAAATGAAATATCCCCCTCCACTTTGTTCAGTACAATAGCTCCTAAGACAGAAGAGCACAAGAAGATCCATACCTCCAAAATTATTACATTTGCAGTGAAGCTACACGGACCTAGCGAAAACTGGGATGTTAAATCACAACAGCTCTTTGGAACTGAGAAATGGAGAATGACAAGAAAACCCACAAAAAATCCCCACAAACATCTTGCATAAGAATCACTTTCCTTTGGTCTGTTTGTCTAAGATTGTATTAGCCAGGAAAGAATTAACCATAGAGCTCAGGTTTCTATTTCCTTTCATTTTTCTTCATTTTCTTTCTTCTTTTTCTTTTTTGCAAAGCAAAATATCTGTTCACAAACAAAAAGTGTTCCAACTGATTTAAAAAATCTCAATACGCTGCCATGGTCAAAAATAGCAAAGTTTTGAAACCACTGTTTAAAGTTAAAAAGAGAAAATATGGAAAATAGTCTCATTTTTGATGGTACATCATCAAATTGTAATAATCTGAAAGTCATAGTGACAAGCATGTGTATTTAAATGACAGAGATTGCCATTCCCTTTTTTTAATTAGAGAATAATTTTCCTTTAAGGACAGGACTCCGAGTGCTGAGACAATCTCAGGAGCAGTGAGAGTAAAAAAGAATTGAAACTCTTGCACCTTCTTCATTGTTAAGAAAACAAAGACATGTGGATTGTTGCCAGGTCTTCTCCAGTATTTTCTTTAATTAAATATTCTGAAGGTGTCCTTTCTGAGTCCTGCCAGGAGCAGGGATTTGCACTCAGTGATTCTTATGGGCCCCTTCCAACTTGAGATATTCTATGACTATCAAATACAGAAGTACTGAATACATAAAATATTTGGCAGTACTTCAAAATTTTGTCATAAAAAGCTTGACCTCAGTTTGGTGCTCTGCTGTAGTTACACAGCTTGAGAAAAAGAACTTCCTTCCCCTGACTGATCAATGAGTTTTTAAGGAGATCCTTTCCCAGTGAAGATCAAAGGAATTTAAATTTTTAACACAGATTTCTGTATCATAAAGCATCAGGTAAGGACAACACACACAGCATTACACCTCAAGATCCCAAATCTCTTTGATTTGAAGTTCAGAGAGTGCTGATGTAACAGGAGAATGCTTGTGATGGGCCAGACTGTGACACACTTGCTCAGAACACAGAGCAACACTCCAGCATTTTCATCAGGACAAAAATCCCCTGATTTCCTCTGTCTGTCCTGACTTCTGTGGAAGTTCCTTGGCATCACAGAGACACAAACACTCTTGTTTGCCCAAGGAAGCCTGGTCTCTGTCCCAGTCCCAGCCAGACCTCAGCTCAACACTTCCAAGCTCTTGCAGGAAAAGAAAAAAACCCAAACAAACCAGAATAAATTTCCTTCTAAGCTTAGAGCCTTCCAGTCCCTCCAGTGACAGAGCAGGCAGGAGATACAGAACCAAACACATTTAATCACTTCCACTTCAATCACTTCCAGTCCTCTCTGATGTGTTTTTACTGACATAAACACTAGGTTCTGGCTGGTCATGTCTATTAACTGGTATCTTTAGACAGCACCATAACCTAACGCATTGCACATATTGAAAAAGCAATTATTTAAATAAATACTTTTGTTTCATTCTTTACATAAATGATACATATTTGTTCTATATATTCCTCTCTTGCTGCATTTAAATATTATTATACCAACATCAATCAGCAACATGACTCCCAGCCTTTGGGTATCAATACCTCTGATACCAGTTCAAGGCAGCATTTAAAGCCTTGACATATAATTGTATATTTATATTCTTCCCTATTAAGGTCAACTGAGAATAACAGGTTCAACTTTGAACATATCTGTTCTTGAATCACATCTTAAGATTTTTAAATTATCCCATGTTTGTCCTATCTGAAATACCAATTCTGTTCTACTGGTGCTTTTAAGTTCATAGTCATTGCTTCCAAAATTATCTTTGCTTTCTGTGCTAATCAAAAAATAGGGAAATTTAAGAAAATTCCTTTAATAGTTTCTGGATTTTTCTTCCATGCATACTAACCACACCACTCCTTAATTTCCAATAATCCCAGTTAAATCCACTGCAATTCAGCAACACTACAATATTCAAGAAAAAGATTTTCATACAATGTTTGCATTTGGGTTAAAAAAGGATGCAAAAAACCATGAAAAACACCTATAAGCACAGCCAGTAAAACATAAAATTTTCCTTTGGCAAGTGGGACCTCTTCTTTTAAAATTGTTCCAATGTACTATGAATCTAGCTGACAAGTTTCTCTAACATTTTAAGCTCTCTGGTAGCACAGTTCCACTCCCATTTAAAGAGAAAGAGGTTTTCAGTTGAGGGACTCTCATAACCAAGAGACCAATAGTGACCTTTACACAGTTACCTTCAAAAAAATTGCTTATTTGAAACATATGATAAAAGTTTATTTTCAAAAGGTAACGCAATGGTCTAGTAAGTGAACTTGACAATTGTGCACTCTGACAGGTTTACCAGTAACAGCAAGTCTACAACTCACTTTCAGAAGAAAGCTGAAAAATGAGAGATCAGAATTAACTAAAAAAAAAAGGCTTCTTCCCTCCTCACTAAATATAAATTAATGTAAACCTAGCACATTAAGTTACATATTTAAAAAAGAAATCAGATATGTAGATCTATGTGGGGTACCACTCAACAATGAATTCTCCAAGAACAGGACAGTCCTGGCATGGAAGGATTCCACTGATTTCTGTTGCCTGAACTCAATCTGTTTTCACAGGCACATCCAATTATCCCATAACTAACGCTGGAACTGCCTGACTTCATCCTCAGTGGAATGTAATCAACTGCACAGAATCATCACTGCTTCTAAAACGCTACCTGCACATCCCTTTGCTGTGAAGCAGCTGTTAGTAATTTCATATTCTCTTTATTTAAGAAGTGAGAGCTGTTCATGGTTTTCCTTTGGCAAGCTGGGGGCAAAAAGGGAAGAGACATATTCATAATGCTTTATTTAACCCCAGTGGAATTTCAAAGGTTAACAAAATTTTGCTGACATGTATTCCTGCCTGCGAAGGCCACAAGTCCCTGTGACTTTCCTGATTATTTATTTTAGGACTAAGCATTAAAAACCCCAGGTAAGTGGAGCAGAGACAATATCTGTTCTTTTCCCTCTCTACTCCTATACTGAGAGCTTCCTTGATGCCAGAACTTTGTGGAAGTCCTCATTCCCATGATAAGGTTTCTCCTCCTTCATTCTGGCTACTGAGCATATTTTACCAATTCTTTAGTATGTCTGAAGCTGACTTCAGGCAGTTCCTGCAGCTCTTCACTAGAGCACATAACAACAACTGAGAAGTGAAGTGCTCGATGAGTTATACTGCCTCACATGGTTTTTACCACAAAAACATTCCACAATATTCAGCAAAACTAAACATTTCTTTGAAGAGTCAACTTCCATGAATAAGCAAGGCAGCAAATGTTGGAATCAGTGAGACTAGTGTCAAAATCATGAATGTTATTATAGCAGCCTATACATTCTAACAGGAGCAACACTTCAAAAGCTAGATCAGGAAAATTTCAACTAAATGCAGAACAGCAACAACAACAAAAAACAACCACAAAAAGCCCCCCCGTCAAAACAAACAAACAAACAAACCCATCAAAAAACAAAAAACCACCAAAAAACCCCAAATTCTTGACCAAACCCCCTAGGATCTCAATAGATGGTACAGTCACAAAAAGTTTGCAGTGTAACATTTTCTCTTCAGTTCAGTGCAGAATCAGGCAAGTGCCCAAAACCCAGAGCCAGACAAGCATTTCAGTCAGTAGGCTAAGAAACATTGTAAGTGTTAACAGTGAAAAGTAATAGGATTTGATCATACCCTCAGTGAGAGCAATCATGAAAAGTGAGAGAGTATACAAGAATTGATAGGAAAAAAGCCCTGAAAAGTCGAGAGGTTTGGTCTGAGTTTCAGATGATTAACAAAGATCTCTGTAAGTCTGAGACTGGGTTCAGAGGTCAATTCTGCAAGACAGCTTGTAAGTTTGAGACATTATTAAATATTTACAAGATGAGAAAAGAGAGTAACAGAATTACTTCATCTGAAAGAAAAAAATATGGCATTACTTAAAAAGAGCATCACAGTTTTGAGACATTATGGGATAACTCCACAGCTGGACTCCTCCAGCTTTAATTGTGGAGAAAGGGAGAATTCTGTTCTTCTTCTAATAGTTGATTTTATACAGAGAAATTGTTGAGTTAAAAAAACATAAATCTCAAATATACTACCTAAAATTATGTCAAGTAGAGAGTTAAAGAACAATTTTTTAACGAAAAATTCTTTGGAATTTTTAAAAGTTTGCCTAGAATCACCTTAAAAAGGTACCTATGCTGACAAGAGGCTTCTATTTCTAGGGACAAAAATATCTATGTGAAGTATAAGACATTCAACTAACATAGAAGGAAATTACATCTAATTACAAGTCCAGAAATCCTGTATGGCAAGCCTTTAACCTGTAATTATGATTCTGTCTTCATATAAAAGAGAGCCAGCAGTTCTGGGGAAAATGTGCACTTTTCATCGATTGCTGCTATTTAAAACAGAATATTTCTTCAACACTGGTTTGGTATTTCTGCATATCCTAGAGATAAAGTATTTGCTAAAAGGAGTTCCTTAAGTTGTCAAGTAATCAGCTGTGATCCAAAATAAAAGTGATGTGCCAGAACACTTAATCCCACAGACTTTCTAAAATGTGTACATGTAATAATGCTGGAAAAAAATAACTCACATGATTGAATCTTCTGGTGAAAGCAACAGCATTTGGTGCAGAACTGTATTTCTCTTTTTTATTCCAGCCACAGCTTGCCAGCTCCTGGGAGAACAAGGATGAAAATTCGCTTCTTTAATTTAGTGCATAAGACATGTTCAGAGCCAAAAGCATATAGAGACACAAATCTTGTAAGTTTTAAAATAACAGAGCAACAACACATTGAAGTAATACAGTTACACTTGTTCTGATTCCTTCTGAAAATTGAGATTCCACAAGTGTAATTTCTGAATTGTGTTGAGTTATTGATTATTACAATTCATCTTTTGCTGAATTAGAGCTTTCCTAATTTCGTTACCACAGAAGATCCTGCTTCAAACACGAATCTGAGCTAGAGAGCCAAATGTTCTTTTGCTTTTAATCACTTTCTGAAGATATTTACAGAGATGATACACCTAGTTAACTCAATCTAAGACATGTTTTTAACTTGGCACATTGCATTAAAGAAATACCAAAAAAAAGTCATCATTTGCAATAACAAAAAAAGAAACATTATTTTCAGTTCTCCCTTCCAAAGGAGCCTATTTTGGGAAACTGCATTATCTTGTTATTTACTATCACTTAATTTCAACAGTGAAGTTTTCATTAAAATCATAAATAACTAAATGTACAAAAATCTCCATTTGTATGCAACAGCACATGAATAGATGCAAAGACAGCATTCAGCACACAACCTGAAGTTCCACAGTGCTACCAAGAAAAATAATCAAAATAGATGCAGCTTAATTATTCAAGTGGCGTAATAGCAAAGTACAGCCCTTCCTTTTTACTTATTCATGTCTTCCTTCTAGATCATCCACTCTGAAGTGCTCCCAGTTTTATTATCATGCTGAAAACTCCTCACTGAAGCCATATTCACGCTACACATCCAGCTACCACATAACTTAGATAAGATGACAACACGTAACCAGTAATTGTGCCATTTAAGACACAGTTTAAAAGAATTTGGTATCTGGATAGTCTAAGCTCTAATTTTTTGACTTTTTAAAATCAGGAACTTCTTAGCATCTTTCCAACCAATGTCTCAGAACTACTAAAGCATCTCATGCCAGATAAGAAGGACCCTGAATTCTTCTACTTGAAGTTTGTGTGCTGGTATTTGTTAGAGAAGACCCAGAGATTCTTGGCCAGGCACTGGAAAGAAAGCAGAATTTCTGGCTTTGTATTTAGGGCTATTCCTTCAAATTTCACTAGAAAGTTGTGCCACCTAAATCTACCCTGGAAAATCTGGCATGCTCAACACAGGAGAGCACATGCCCCTGTCCTTACACCTCCACTTCAGTGAGTATCCATGAGACAACCACACAGCCCTGAATTACTCCTGTTCCAAAGGAGAGCAGGCTACTGAAGAAGGGAGCTATTCAAGAGACTCTTGATTAAATTCTCTATCTCTCAGCATCTCTAATTTCCACTGGAATCACAGCTCTGCACTTGGAGGAACACAAGGGAATTCATTTACTGGCATCTGACAGCCTCTCCTTAGCAGTAGGAAAATATTAGTTATCACCTCAGGTTTAGGGAAAATACGGGAATTTCTTACAAATTCCAGCCATGTCCTTCAATTGCAATTCTCATCAAAGACTGAAAAACTCATAATGATTCTAGGCAGAAGCTCCCCATTGCCCTGGCCCTGTACATTTAAGGACCCACAGGACCAGACATCAGTGGCAACAGATTTGAGAATACTGCAAAGCAGAAGATCCTGCTCCTGCCTGGGAAAACACGCATCCAAAGCTTTTTCCAGAGGTGTGGAGGTACACAGGCATTCAGGACCTGTGCCACCAGTTCTGATTCTTCAACAGCTTAGGGTGACATCCACACCACTGCTCAGGGACAGACACAGGAGAGTTTTGGGAATTCCAAAAGCATTTCCTCCTCCCTTTAGGAAGTGTAGGAAACATTTCTGTCACTGTCATATTTTCTGAAAAATCCCTTCGCCAGGATTTCCTCTCCTGGGAAGCTGAGAAGCCTCAGAGGAAAATAAAAACAATAATTATCTGATTGCTTCTCCTGTGTTTTGCTGCTTTGGAATGTGGTATGGAGATTGTTTACCAACAGGTCATTGTTTGATTGGTTTCATGTGAATTGTTTTAATTTGATGACCAATCACATTCCAGCTGTGTTGGTGACTCACGAGTTTTCATTATCATTCTGGTTAAGCCTTCTGTCTGTATCCTTTAGTATAGTTTTAGTATAGCATTCTCTTATATAATATAGTAACATTATATAATAAATTAGCCTTCTGAGAACATGGAGTCAGATTCATCAATTCTTCCTCTGTCCTGGGGATCCCAGAAACAACCACACAATTCCTCATCTCACTTGCAAGACCCCTCTCCCTCGGGCAGCCAGCTTTCTTTTCTCGTCTTCAAACTAAAAGAAGAGTGGTTTCCCTTTGCCTGTCAGGTTTCCCAGATGACCACCTGACCTTTCTGCCTCAGGGGACCCCTGCTCAGAACCCTCCTGCCCCTTGCCAGAACTTGCCTGTATGAACTCTCTGCCCTTGGCCCTGCCCCAAGATGCCACCAGCAGAAGAGAAGCCACCAAGGTCTTTGCCCTGCCTGGAGCAGTCCCACACAGCCCCAACAAGGACACATCTGACTGCACTCATGATGGCAATAAAACACTCACACACCACACTGCAACTGAGAAACCACTCTTAACCTTCTATAAAAATACTCACTTCTCTGCTAAATAGGCTGTGCTCTCTATTTCTTACTTACTCTATTTCTTGATCTTCCTTTTAGGATTCTACTTTTTCCACCAGAAGTTTCAAACCTGAAGTATTCCCCAGGATTATCTCCTTAGTCTGCCATTCAGCTCAGGAACAGGAGCTACATCACTACAACCACCAATTTCTTACTTAATGTGGTACATTTAAACTGATCTGAAAAACTGAGAGACATAGGATCAAGAGTACAAAAACTGAACTTTCTCAGTAACTCATTTTGGTTTTAAATACATAGCATTTTATTTTCCTTAACAAAATACTGTGGGAACATTTAAATTATAACCTGTACTACACAGCAGAAAGCAAGATCGTGTTTCTCACAAAAACCTTTACTTGGGTCAAAGGGAAAATTTCAAAAAGAGGAGAGAAGAAGCAAGGATTAATAATGGAACCATTCTACAACTTCAGAGTAAGCAGAGATTAAGAATACTCAGTAAGTGAATTTTTCTTTTCACTGCCTAGTCTGGCAAAGCAGAGGGGATGAAGAGGTTAAAGACAATAACCCAGTAGAGATTTTCAATATGAACACATGGGCAAATAATTTTGGATGATGTACTAAAACATGTAAAGCAAGTGATCAGATTTTCCAAAAAAAAGCAAGCTGATGTGTTCTGCAAGGGGTCATGTGGCTGCTATTTAATGTTAACACAACTACCAGCAGCACAGCCAAGCAAGTCTAAAACTCCCTTCTTTTACAGTAAAGCAGAGCTTTACAGTCACTGCTCTCTAGAAAGCCACAACCACTACAAGAGAGAGAGAACAAAAACCAACATACCACTCACCATTCCCAGGGAGGAGAAGGAAATCTTATGACTGACTGGGGAAACTCTGTAATTTTTTTTTTCCCTAAAAATTAAAATGCAAATTGACTGCTTTCATACAGATAGATGTTTATGTCAGAGGTGTGCTCCTTATAATCTTTACTTCTTATACTGCAGCCCATTAACTCTTAATTAACAAACAACCAGTAATTCCTTCTCCTTTCTCAGAAGTAACTTGCAGGTGTTTTTAATGAACAAGGAAGGTGGTTTCCAGAATCCAGGAGTGATACAGCCTGCATACAGCTCAGGCAGAGGATTGTGTCACTAAAGAGTATCTAACCATGTAATGGTTCAAGTCCCCGCTTCTGGCTCACCCCAAATGTAAAGGGATCCACCACTTCACTTAATCCCAGATTCTGTGGGCAACACTGAGTTTCCAGTCTGTTTTTTCATCAGACATGAAATGGTGAGTTGTAGTGAGCAGTGTGCAGGAACTTGAGCACATGTGTGTTAACCCACAATATTGCTAAGAAATTTGAATATACACAGAAATAATTCTATTTACTTGCTACAGATAGAGGCTAAAGGCTGCCAAAGTATGTAAGTGTGCTGTGAGCATGTTCATTGATTTTGATGCTAAAAGAAAAACTACTACATATTGCTTTGGACAGTGTTATTCAGCTCTGTTTTTTGTTAGGATAACCAAGATGAAATTCTGATATTGCTTTTTATTTTTAAAAATCCACCTGTAATAATTTAATAACTATTTTAACACAATGAGGAAGGTGCAACACAATAATTTAAAAGATATTAAAAGAATACTGCTCACACAGCCTAAAAATGAAAATTCATCTCCAGCAATTTAAAAAGTAAAGCATCCCTGAGTACATCTTTCAGAAATGCTATTTGACAAAACAAATGAACACACATGAAAGGCTAAAAAATTTCATTCAGATACCATTCTGCAGTTTGGGAAGCAAAGGGAGATCCACAACCTGTGTAATGAAGATTTGCTGGTGAATTAAAGATTGCAATAAACACCCTGTTTTTATATCACAGCACACTGGGGAAAAACATTGCTCATCATCTCCCACCATGCACACAGATGAGAGCTGTGAAATTCAGTATCAATATTTAGAATGAAAAACCCCAAGTCTATCAATGCCTTTCAGTCACTCCTTAAAGACTCAGTTTAGGAACCCTTTTACACAGGTAAAATCAGCTCAATGGTGTTTTGTTTTCTAATTACAAACTCCACAGTGCTTGAGTGTACATGCCAAGAGATGGATAAAGATCTACAAGTTGAATCAAGACATGGATATGGCACAGGCTGGTAGAAACTTGAAGGAAGTTCAGAAATCTACACCACTTCATTAACCTGCTGTCAAGATGCCTTGAGGTAAACTAAACCTTCCAAGTCTGATATTCCCTTCTGCAAACCAAGAGAAAAGCAATTTAATTGTATTTAGCCTTTTCTGATGTGAGAGCTGATCTTTACAGCCCTTTTCCTCAGGGGATGAACACTGTTTAGAGATACATCAGCCACCCTTCCTCATGGGTATTTTCCAATGAAGGCATCACGCCAATTTTTCTTATTAATTTTTTCTTATTCTTATAAATAATTACTTTGCAGGTATATCTGCCTACACGCTCATATTTCTTCTGAATAGCCTTGGAGTGCCTTTAACTGGCAGAATATGTTTATCCTGACCTTCTAATAGTATCTCTCTTTTTTTAAAGCTCTTCTCCAAAGCTTTAAAGCATTTTGCCCTTTAATCTAACTCTTTCAAATGTTCTTCTCATATGTATGTCTGTGTACTACTTTTGCTAATGTTAAGTATTGCTGTGATGTAGGTTCAAAACAGATCAAATGGAAAACTCTCTGAAGGATTAAACCAACAAAAAACTCCAAAAACCCAAACCAACAAAGAATTGAACCAAAAATCAGACCCAGATCCACAAGTGCTGGGAAATACCTTGCTGAAATACTATGAAAGCTGAATCATGACATCTTCAAGTACAGATCAAACAGCAGCCTTCAAAAAAATTCCCAGGTAACACAAATGATGAAACCAATAATCACAGCCAAGAGATTGAGCTGGTTTCTCCACTTGAAGCAAAATATTCTTCAGCAGTCACAAGAGTGACATAACAAACCTGCTGCCAGTGAAATATTTTGTGATGGACTGAAGTGACTGATGACCTGAGAAAGACTTCCACAGCACTGATAAAATGCACAATAAACTGAGAAATAAACCCTCAAAGTGCAAAACAATGCCCACAGGAAAATGCTGATGGTACAGAAATGAGGAGAAACAGATTCATCATTTATTATAGTCACTGTGAAGATGCTGAAATGAGCTCAAGTCAGCTAAAATCTGAAAGGAATATGGCATTATATAAAAACAAATGAAAGAACACAAATCATCAATGTATTATCCCAACAGATCACACACATCTTGAATGCCACTACAACCACTTTCATTTTGCCAAAGGAGAAGTGAAGCAGTTATGGAAACATGGGACAGGATGAAGTATTAACACACGTATCAGTAGCTGAACCTAAAACATTATGATCAGAATTACCAAATCAGGACATTTGTCATTCAGAAACACTAAATCCCACACGCTTCATCTCCAGCACAAGCTGAATTAAATACCAATATCAGTCCCTGAACAGGTTTTAGCTCCAGATATTTTTCTGTTAAAAAACCATCTGCTTCAGAAATGTATGAATTGGGACAAAAATTAAGATTTATATACATATACTTAGCAATCCCAGAATTTATACTCTGGCATCGCTTTTCTTATTTAAACTGAAAAACAAAGCTAACAAAATACTTACCTCTGGCTGAATTGCTTTAAATACAGGCACATCCATTAGTGTTATTTGACCCTGGAATAAAAATTTCAAAAAAAAGTAAGTTAAGACAAAAATTAACTGTAACCCTTGCATTCCAACCTTGCATTGCAACCCTAACCCTAACCCTTGCATTCCACTTAGGTGCTGTGCTGCTTAAGAACTGCATTTGTTCTGTTTCCTTTTCTTATTTGGCTTTCATTTGATATCTAATTTCAGAGGTGTCAGCTTCTACCACAGGGTCATCCTGCAAAACCAAAGAAAAACGTGCTCCCAGCTTTACATGCACAAATAATAAACAAATTTTGAGAAATTATTCTCAGGAGCATAGTCCTGCAGTTACATAGGCTTACATAGGCAGGTAAGAGCTTAAACTCAGAAACACAATGTATGAGCCTCCCCAAAAAGACAAGGAACTGTCTGCAGTTGCTCAAGGGTAGCTTCTCTCCAAACTCTGAATGTTAGTCCAGCTACACAATTCTACTGAAACATACCTATAGCTTTTCAATCAATACTTGAACCATATTCGAGTAACAAAGCAAAGCAATTGTGCAGTTGCTCAGCAACAGTTAAAATTCAACACAGTCATCTCTTTTCCAGCAAGGCAGGGTCAATAAGTGCATTTTCATTCTGGGATGTTTGCTTAGCTTAGAAAAGAGTAGGTTTTGCATTTTGAAATATATTCACAGAACCTTATTTTATATTTATTAATCCTGCACATTTTAGGATTGCTGACAGCCTATGCATCTAGAAAAAAAGACCATTTCTTTCAAAGGCAGCCCAGAAAGACCAGTGCCACCTGAGCTAGGTATCACAAATTTTCCTTTAATAATGAATCCAGGGACCTTGTTCTGTTCCCTCAGCTGTCAGCTGCATGGCTTTATTCCCACTTCCTTGAAAACAGCAGTGCCCCATATATACACTCCAAGGTACACACTGACAGCTTTGTGACTCCCACAAATTGCAACTGCCACTGGATGCCACTGTGGATGGTGGAACAGCTCCTCAGAGAAAGCCAACCCTGCAGGAGAATTTTAACTGGGATGCTCTAGGTGAAAGTACAGAGATGTACCTGCTCTAATGAGGCAAGATGTGTTTTGCAAAGACAACTCAATCTATATTTGGTAGTACATCTTGACCTCTAAATGTGTTTCAGATAGGAATTCTGACAATCAACGATAAACATAAAAAAAAAGATAAATATAATTTGTCTGTAACCAACACCCTGACACAATCATCTGGTATTTTGCAGTACAACACCAGAGAAGTAACAAGCCCTTTATATGTTTCACTTTTACACACTCCCTGTCCTGGTCTCTGCTCTAGTGGGCTGCTCTTTCCCCCAGACACCCCCTCTTGGGGCCGGAATGTCGATGTGCTGGAGGGCAGGAAGCCTGCAGAGGGATCTGGACAGGTGGGATCGATGGCCAGGGGCATGAGGGTCAACAAGGCCAAGGGCTGGGTCCTGCCCTTGGACCACAACAACCCCAGGCACAGCTCCAGCCTGTGAGGAGAGTGGCTGCAAAGTGAGGAACCCAGTCCTGGAACAGCAGCCACAGAACTCCATCTCCAGCCTCCCATCTGTGTACTTAAGTTTATCAAGCTTTCTCAGAAATGCATTATTTTTGGTGAATATGTGGCTGAGTGGGTGCATCATTATGCTTCTCAGTAAAGCAAATTAATAGCAAAATTGGTTGGGTTTGGGAAGATGAAATGAAAAGAATGGGCAGTTCAATAAAATTCAAGTAGAAGGCACATTAAAAGATCCTTACAGAAGACACGGGCATTTCAATAGTTATTCACATTTCACAGCAAATTCTCCTCACTAAAACAAGATGGCAATAACAGCACAATAAAAATAAGCCAGGAAACTGATTATTTGTTCACACTGAAGAGAGAAGACTCAAAGATAAATGTTGTCTTTCTTGCTAGCCCTCCAGAATCCACCCCCTTCATCAGCCTGAACTGACTTAGCTAAATTTGACTTGCTTCACTAGTGACTCCTAAACAAATTACTACTTTAAGATGGGATCAATACAAAATACTTATGAAATAAAAAGTATTATTAGAACTTCACATCAGAATTCATGTATCAAAATAAATGCATACATTTTAAACAGGGATATTAAAAGGGACATTTTAGCACCAAAAAACCACACAAGTGTCAGGGTTCAGGATTAGTGGTCATTATTAAAAATATTTGAAATTGCTATTAAGTACATTACAATATTTTTTTAAAGTCTGACAATTAAAAAAACCTCTGGTACTTTAACAGAGAAACCTCTTTCTTTTAGCACAATGTTGACATTAGGCTGATGGGTTTTTCTCCTTGCTTGGTTGACACATTTTTGCTTTTATTAAAACCTTAAGTAACACTGTATCACAGAAGCACTTGTTCAAAAAACATCCCTCACTGCAGTTCCTTTCTTAGAGAGCTTGAAATTTCCATTACGAGTTCCCAGGGCTTAGTAAATTGCTCATAATTCAAATGAACCAAGCTCTCAAATGAGAGCTGAACATCTAAGCTGATTGCTAAAAAGCCATTTGAGTTTGTAGATATGACAGTAACTCACATTAGAGTGTAAAACTACATTTAACAAAACAGATTTTTTGAAACATTAACTTGCTCATATTTATAAGTCTATATTTGTAAGTCTAATGACTGAATTTTTATTCTTTTAAAACGTGCTCGCTCACTGCTAAGTAAATAAAGCAGACTGAAAGGCTGGCAGTCTAATTAACAGCACTTGAAATTACAAAGCTTCAAAAATAATTTGAGTTTTATGTTATGTGCCATTGCTCAACTCTAACAGCAACAAAAAACTTCTGCCTTGACCATCAAGGGGAACCTGAACCCCAATAAACAAAGCCCCTAGTTTGCTTTCTGCAAGTGAGAGAGATACAATGCACTAACTTTTCTCACTCCAGCTCCTTAACCCAGCCAATACAAATTCTTGGAGAGCTTCCCTCTCCCAAATGTGGTTTAATGCTTTAATATTCAAACCAAAAATTATAAGTGTTCAAATCAACTTGCTACACGAAGCACGCCAACCATAACTTTTCTGGTTTTGAAGCTGCCAGCTGCACAGATTTTAAAAAAATAAAAATAATTACATGTGCAATACAAAATTGTGAACTTGTCCTCACTTATCATTTAAATTAGCATTCTGATCATGTAGAGATAGGGAAACTTGCTATTTTCTCTCTTTCCTGAAGTGAGATCTCTACCAAGTTCATTTAGATAATAAAGTATTTCATCATGGCACAGGGTGAGCTGAATGGAGGTTTTGTTTCTGTTTGCCCTAGATCCTAGATAACAGTTCTAGAATAGGAGTGGAAAAGGTATGTTTTTAATATATCACAATTATATTTCCCAATTCTCAACCACTTGAAGAGCTGCACAAGGCAAAACAATCTTTTAAAAGTGGTGCATGACCATTTTCCAATTAACACACTGAAATGGCTGCTGGAAGACAGGTTCCCACCCCTTCACAGCCACAGGAGTTTTGCATGTATAGAAAAGACCTTGCCTGGGGAGTCTCCAACAGCCAAGTGTAAAAATATTTTAGCTCTCATGGGTGTTGAGAAGTTGGACTTGTTAACAATTAAGTACTTCAAAATACTAACATTATTACCACACAGCTTCATATAAAGAGGTTTTACCCCTCTCTCGGGGAGGTCTGCCGGGTCAGAAATTTTATATTCAAACAACTCAGAACTACATTTCTGTGTGCTGCTTCTTTGAGGAATATGAAGAAGCTTAATGAAATAAAATTCAAAAATATTTCCTGATTCTCTTTTCTATGAGGACACATGGACTATCTTCCTTCCACAAAAACTTGTCACTTAAGAACTTCTAGTTCCAGTTAAGACTGCTGCATTAAGCTCTTCTCCACATTTCCATATGAAAGTTCTTATTGGACTGGGGCTATATTCCCACTTTTCTAGTCCCCAGTCCTTTTCAAGCATGAACTCTTTCTATCAGGCCACTTGCTGTATGTACTCTGAGTTTTCCTGCCATGTACCTACCCTAAGGACAGGGCACTTCCCCCACTGCTCCCTCCCAGACAGAAAACCCTCAGTCCAAAATGAAATTCAGTTTCTGTTTGAAATGAAGGAAGTCAAATGTCTGCATTCTGGTCACTGAAGAATATTGCCATCACCTGATTTTCCTTGAAGCCATGTTGGTTGAAGCAGCACTTCATAAATTGTTCCTTAATCTGAATTTCTAGAAGGAATTATATTTAAGCCTTCCAACTTGGCTTTGCGTTGTCTCTCTAGGCTGCCAGGATATTTTCCTCACTGAAAAAATAGCTAAGCCTCTGTTAAGCACAGCATCAGCAGGAGAATAATTCTGCTGTCCAGAATGAACACCAGGGGATTCCAGTTCCTGTGTTGAAGCTCTACTTGTTTTCTTACAAAGTCCACTCCAAAACTCTTATCATTAATAGTTCCTCCACACGCTGTAATTAAGTTGCTGCTTCTTGCTCTCGTTGGGAACATATTTACCCTAATATTCTTCTGCAAACTAAAGCTAACAGGATGTAGATAATCTGATATTTCACTGTCATAAGAACTCCTCCTTGTTTCATTGAAACCATTTTTAAATAAACTCTATTTGCACATTGTTTCCAAAATAAGCAGTATTTTCTTCCAGCAACCATTTGACAAAACTCCACAAGAATTAAGAAGAAAGAAATACACATACATTTTTAGCATGAGCTTACTCCATAGTACTTCCAGGGACTAGGGCAAAGAATAAAGAATCCTTCTTAGATAACTAGGTGGAAAAAAAAAAAGCAATGGATTTATACAGCTGCGCTTCCCTTAATTCTACCTCAAATATTTACACCACCGTGGCTAAGTCGAAGTATAAAATGGAAAAGTGAGTCAAAAAGTAATAAACAGTCTAATAATTAAACAGTAGCTGTCTAAGGAATAAGAATTTACTGTAAAGCAAAAAATAAATATTTCCTCAACCTGAGGTTGGCCAGCACCTTAATTTGGAGCTCATGTCCCCAAGCATTCTCCTTCTTTCCTTCAGCCTCACCAGCCTCCCCTTTCCACTGCCACTGCACCACTAACAGATCCCTCCCCCACAAATTGTGTGCTCAAAACCACACTTCTCCCTGGGATGAAAATGGGGAGCATTCACTGCGACCACGCCGACCCTGGACACACCACGGCCCCCCCAGCAGGGCCAGACACCACGGGGCAAGCCTGGCACCAGCCTGGCTGTGGCTTCCAGCCCAGCAATAAAGAACTGAGCAGTGACCAGCCTAAATGCAGGTCTTTAAATCAGAGATGGTCTCCTTCCTAGTTACATCTACAAAGCTGGCCATTGAATCCTTAAATGTGTCCTACTTCATACTCATTGAATGGGATTCTTCTTCCCCAAAATCTATGCAACACTCAGGTATTCAATACATCCCCTGGAAGCTTTCTGTAAGCTGCAAGGTGATAAAGCCAACTGTAAATTTGCAATAGCAGCAGCAGGGCCTGAAGATGTCACCCATTTCTGTAACTCTCAGCCCTTCCTAAAGCAGCCTTCAACCTTGGGAAGAATTAAAACCACCCAGCTGCTAACAAGGTTATAACTGACTCTTACACCTCTATTACACCAAGAATTTCCATTACTGTTCCAACTGGCCCCCTTGAAGGGCTGGAAGACTTTTGCTTATGAGACAAAGGGCCATTACATGAAACAGCACGCCTCCTGTGTACTCAGGACAGTGTTAGATGACTGCCAAAGGGGAGAATATGGAAATAAAATCACCAAAAATATCTGTACTCGGGTTTCTCTTTGGCTTGGTAGCAGCTTCTTGAAAATATAGGATTACAAGCAATACCTTTTGTTGTCCAACTCGTCTCTTACCCACTAAACGACTAAACAGAGAGAGTTTTGAAATGATAATGATGTCTTTGAGACAGTGGGAACTGAAAATACATCTGTGTCTCTCATTGGTACTGAAATCACTAGCATGGATCTTATTTCCAGCGTATCTCAAACTTAATTTTCTTTCAGATTTTTGTTCTTCTTCCTCCAGCATAGTTGTACTTCTCCCATGTGTGCACAGGGACCTGTTCTGATCAAAATGCAACAGATCACACAAGATACAGGATGGGACCTCACAATGCCTGAGTTGACTTGATCAGTGAACTCACCTTTAGACTCTGTTCAGGAACTCTTTTCCACGGGAGCCAAGGCTTCCTAACCATTATTTAGACAGCTGTCTAACTACCTCTTGTGCAGCAACTTTTATTGCTGTTTGATTGGCTTTTTCATGTTATCTTTCCTCTCAATCAATAAGCTACTTAGGTAGCCCACAAATTGTTTCATCAGTTTACCACTTCAAAATAAATGACATTATTTTAAACAGTATTCACTCAGCTGTCACAGAGACATGTCTGCAGCCTGCACTGCATCCATTTTATAAGAGCTATCACTAAATGAGAAGCTTTCTCATACTTTGAAAAAGCAACTGGCAGCATATCCATGTCCAACCCAAGAGGAAACACCCACCACCAGGAAACCTCACACACTTTTACATCCTCAAGAGTTGGCCCTACTGCATTAGTCTGGGGGCCTTCACATCCACACTGAAACCCAGATGAAGATTTTACACCTCTCTGTTATAGCAGGAATAAACCCAGGAAGTGTAAGGAAGTGGCCAAGAAAATAAAAACAAGGGTCAAAGATACTTTTCCTCCAGGGTACCTAAGTTTTTGGCAAATTTACTTATTTCTACAACCTTCAGCAAGAATGATCAGAAAAAGACAGTATTAGCAAAAAGGTGCTACTGGAAAAGCAGATACGTGTGCCTGGGGAAACAACCATTGACCAAGAGGTGCAGCTGTGTAAAGAAACACTAAAAAAGAAATGAAATCAATTATTTCCTTGCCAAAGGACTGAATACTGATGATTTGGTTCAATTGTTCAGAATTCTGCACGTTTCATATAGATTTACAGTAAATAAAACCTGGTATGAAGAACTAGATACTTTAACAGAAAAAAGGTTAAAAGCAAAAATGTTTCTTTTGAAGGACCGAGAAAACAGCAAAATTATACTTAGTACTAGAAACCAAAAATACAGGCACAGCTTCATAACTGTAATGTGAAATGCTTAATTAGAAGATTCCTGTTGGTGAGTAGGACTCTACCCACTTTGAGGCATAACAAGAAAACAGGAAAAACACTGGATTTGAATACAGATTTTTTCTAACCGAGATTTCTTAAGTGGGTAACATTTAGAACACAGGGAGTCAAAGGTTGCTGCATTTGAGAAAAGAAGGATTAGATGGTGGAGCAAAAGAATTATGAAATGTGATTCTATGACAAGGCACCTCTGTATATTCTGCTGTCCAAGGGACTGACAGCAGCTCCACACAGACTGACTGATCTATTCTGCTGCCCAACAGCATCTACCACTGGTAAATAGTAGAGCCATTCAACAAACTCATTCTGGCCTGAATGCATAATTCCACTGGAATTCATGTCCCTAGCCCCAGATTCCCTAAGTACTTAGGTTTACTTTATGTACAGGAATCATAAGATAAAGCTGGAAGGACAGCCAGCCCCAAAAAATATCTTCCCATGGAAAGCAGGTGATGCATTGCCCAGCTGTTCCTGACAACAGTGCAAGGAAGAGGCCCAAACCACATGACTTGAGCCTCAGTCAGGAATAAATCCCATAATTAATTATGATCCTTAGCCAAGAAGAATTTAATGTGTAAGTACCACTTCATAATCCAGCTGCTTTAAATTTTCAGTGTTCTCATTAAAATCAATTGTGCCATTAATAATTAACTGAAATAGTTATTAACAATTACAATCCAGAACAAACTAAATGGGAATATTTTGTGACATGTATTACTCCATATCAATAATCTCCCCAGGACAACTCCTCATGAATCTCATCACTTGAATTGGAAATACATTAAGAGCTTAGCAATCTTTCTAGCAACATACTTGAATCACTTAGAGGGAACCATCTGTTGTCCTCACCTCCACAGGGAGTAAAAACAAAACAAAACAATCACCCAACATTTTGGTTAAACATCTCATTATTCTGTGCAGCCAAAAGAAGAAAACTAGAAAAGCTTCCTAGAGCTAGAATTAGCAGAGTTAAGAATTAAAATAGCTCCAGAAAAAACAACAAGTACAGATCAAGTATAGCCTTGCAATTAAAATATGCATGTCAGAATTAAGCTGCACCACATAAATGAAGAATCTTTGGCCTATGCTACATATAAGTATATGAAAAATACCTGGACAGCAGAGCCCAAAAAGATGACTTAATTTCAAACAGAATAGGGACAATGAAGAACTAAAGAACAGGATCTGTTTTTAAAATCCATGGATGACAGAAATTAGGCAAAAGAAGTGCAGAAATAGAGAAGCAAAGGAAAAGCTGCAAAGGAGAGTCACACACAAAGTAATTAGAATTCCTGGACTTGCTTACCGCATATTCCTCTGGTGTGACCTTTAGAACATCAAATACCACTGCATCAAAGCTCTTCTTCAGTTCAGCTGAACCCTTGTCACTCAAGGACTCGGAGCTGCTACTCTTCTGCAGAAACAAAAAAACACTGAGGATGTTTTGGACCTGTCCTCTTCTTTTTGTCTTCTCTTTTTTACACTCCCAAAAGCAAATTTTCTGTCCAAATGTCATTGTTCACATAATTTTTCAATTGGGTAAATTATCAATTCAAATTCAGTCACAGAACAGACTTCTTCCTGATGTGGACTGTAAGAAATCAGACCCTCAAAGTAATATCTGGATTTCTATGGATTTCCTTCTAGCTGAAGGAGGGCACGGTTGGATTAGAATATCAGGAAGAAGATCTCTGCTGTGAGGGTGGGCAGGCCCTGGCACAGGGTGCCCAGAGAAGCTGTGGCTGCCCCTGGAACCCTGGAAGTGTCCAAGGCCAGGCTGGATGGGGCTCTGAGCAACCTGGGATAGTGGAAGGTGTCCCTGCCCATGGCAGGGGGTGGCACTGCATGGGCTTTACCATCCCTTCCAATCCCAACAATAACAATAGTTATATTTCAATGCTTAATTAAATTCCAACTTTATTGATAGGAAAGGTAACGAAAGCAACTATATCAACAAAAGCAATAGTCACACTGAATTTCAAACAGAAAAAAGGTAAGGAAAAAGACAAGGTCTGCCCCAAGGGAATAGTTATCAATTCTCTTCCTCTTTCTCTTAAAAACATGGAAGCTTACAAAAATTACACTGAGCTACGTGTGTTCCTGCTGAAGACATGTAGCAGAAGGAATTTTAGTGTTGTTTTTAAATTACAGCAATTCACATTTCCAAAAAATAACAGATCCTAGGATATCATTCTATGAACATTTACCTACAAAATAAAGATTTTGCTTCCCTGCAAAATATAAATGTGTCTCAAAAAATAAACACTTCATATTGGCTTCATATGTTTCATATACAGTTTTCACATTAAAGGAACACATCTGTGTGATGAGCAATCATTTCCTCTGGCACAGAGATGCAGACCTACATTCTATTTCTTCATTCCTGAAGTTGTGTCAGGGGAAGTTAGGCTTGGCTATTAGCAAAAGGTTCTTTCCTCAGAGGGTGGTTGGGGACTGCCCAGGCTCCCCAAGGAATGGGCACGGCCCCAAGGCTGCCAGAGCTCCAGGAGGGTTTGGACACTGCTCCCAGGGATGCACAGGGTGGGATTGTTGGGCTGGCCAGCACAATCAAGGCTCTTTGTGACAGTCTGTGCCATTTTACTGCTAATGTTGCAGGCACTTCAGTTGGACATGGGTCCTTGAGAATTCAGCCAGTTGAAATAAACTCATGTCCATTTTCAAGCACTTTTGTTATAAGGACACATTATGAAGAAAATGCTTATTTAATAATGATGTCCACTTTTAATTAGATTCTGACATTACAATCTCTGAAAAATCTGCCTTTGAAAACACCACCAAAAACTCCATTCCAGACATGCATTTTCAGTAACCAGTATGTTTCCAGAAACATTTCAGTTACAAGTCCTCTTTCCTACTTCTTAGTCAAGCTACAAAAAAAAAAATACCATTTGCTTAAAGTAAATTAATGTAATTTTGCCAAAATATATTTTGCTCAATTTTATCAGCCATCACATAAACATTCAAGACTATTTTGCTGAGTAAAAAGGTTGCTTTCCTCCAAGAAAATTTTTCAGGTGCACGCCAAAAAACAGTCAATGATTCATGAAGCAATTATAAGGGGAGTACAAGAATCTATATAAAAACAAACAATGATCTTGGAGACTGATGCCAGCTTTTTTGACAATACTTGTGAAATTATGGTGGAGATTATTTGGTTCCTTTAGGTAACACAAGACTCCAATTTTCCTTTCACCTTGTTTGTGGTACTCCCCATTTCCATATGCAAGTGCATACCACACATAGCTGCTATCAAATCTCATCAGTAAACATGTAAATAAACAAAACATCTTTGGTGCAGTACAGATTCATGGAAGGAAGCAACTTCAGTCAGGACTTTGTGGCTCTCATCCCTATTGACTTTGTAGTGTTCTATTTCAGCCCAAGCCTCTTCCTTAACAAGCAGATGACAAATGGAAAACTAAATTCACTTCAAACAAAGAGGCATCAGCAGATGAGGCCAATCTCCATTGCTTGGCTGATGCACACCTCAGCTCACAAGCTGTTCATTTCTAGAGGGCAGAAGCTTTGATGGGCAGGAGGGACCCCCACCTATGCCAGAATATAATCCAAGAGACAAAGGGAACAACCTTATTCCACTGCTGCTGTGTCAGACTGCCCCTCAGTACACACACACAAGTACCTGTCAAAGAAAAGAACATTTCCCACCGGCCTTGCCAAGCCAGCTTAATGTGCTAAGAGTGTCTATTCTTGTTAAAACTTGAAAAGAAAAGCTTCCTTGTCTAGATGTGATGGAAGAGAACATGGAAAAAGTCAGCTTTGGCTATGGTATATGCAAGTTCATGCTCTATTTTGGTATGCCAAGTTCAGGACTTTACATTTTATTCACACTAAACTGGGGTGTATGAAACCAACACACAGAACAAGAATCTGCTGGATGACAGCTGTTAAAAGAAAAAACTCACATTTTAGCGCACTTAAAGTAAAAATTGAGCACTTAGTTAGCCAGTAAGTGAGGTTTCCAGTCCTTACCTCTGAAGCAGTAGCTGCAATGTTAACACCACTGGACTGTCCGTTCATTAGCTCCATACTGCCCACACCATTAATCTTCGGCCCTACATTTACAGCAGCAGGATCATCTCCAAGGCAACCCAATAACCATTCCTACAGAGAGCAAAAAGGTATCAGAAACCACTTTCTGCAGGGGTTTTCATCAAGATTCAGTGCCTAAAATCCTTAACAAAATAAAGGATTCCAAAATGGCTACACCATTCTGAGGTCCAGACTTTAGATTCTAACTTGTATTTTAAAATTACCTACTTAAAACCAACATAAGCAACTGAAGGTTCCATTAAGATCCATCAGTCACTGGCACTATTGACTTACCATATGATTTTCCCCTATTGTTTTCTCTATGCCAGGAATCAATATGTAAATATATGCAGTAGCCTTAACAAATTGAGGTCTGCAACATCAGTTCATATACTCTGCTTTTCCTTTTATTAACAGCTTTAAAAAGTGTATTCCAGTATATATGTTAACTCTATTAGGTAACTTCAAGGTATTATCTAATAATTTCCTGTCTTATAGGACTCTCCACTAGGCTTTAAGCAAAAATTATTACATTGAAAGCAATTAAAAGTAAAAATGGAATTTATACTTTTCTCCACAAATGACCCAAACTATTGCTCAGTAAAAAAACTTTAAACAGAAAAAACACACAAAGGAAAACTCCACACACTGACTTTTAATGCATCCTTGCATGAATTCTGTGACTTTCATTTCTGCAGAGAAAAGGCTGCAAAGAAATGGAAGCCTTTGGCATCCAATATAAAAACAGTAAGACTACCCAACCACAGTGTTACAGAGTAAAAATTGGTTTGTGCTTAAATTAATGAGCTGTTAGTGCCCTCTAGTGTGAAAACTATAATAAATCAGCTTCCATGGATCTATGTCTACAGCACACGTGACTGCTTCCAAAGTTGCTGCTGTTTATTAAATTCACTTTTGGTCTGTAGTTTAATTCAGAGCTATTGCATGGTCTGAAAACAAACGGAGAGTGACAGGTAACTGGGTAACTCCACATGACAAAACAGTTTTACAGCAGCTCATACTTAGTGCCTCTAAGGAATGAAATAAAATAATCTGAAAAGCTGTGTCTCCAAGTGACCTAAACCAAGTATGCCAGACAGAAAATCCTGGAAGGCAAGAAACTGCAATATTTAAATAAGAAAATATCCTAAAAAAGAGCAATATTTAAGCAGTAAAATATCCTCGAATTTCGAAGTGTCACCATAAGAATGCAATGCAGAAAGGAAAGCAATTAAAGAGAGCAATGTGACAAAAGTCAGTCAAACACTACAGCTTCCAGGTATTTCTGAGTATTACCAGTCCCATCTGAGCTGTGTTTTCTGCAGTTCAGGGCAGCCACCCACATCCCACCCTTTGTTGTTTTGGGAAAACTGACAGAACTCTCATTCACAGGAGAAAGGATGCTACATTTCACTTTAATGTTACACTCCCAGTCCATGTGTTTTAATTAACACTGATTCCTCCACTGAAAATGTATTCAACTGCACTTAAGCTTTAAATTACAGACCACATAAAGGAAAAAAATCTCATTTCTGGCTTCTGAGTGTCACTGCTGTCCTGTCCTTCCCCATCTCAATTACCCTTCAGATTGTCTTGTGGAATATTGCCAAATGCACAGCTCCCCAGCACCTATCTCCTGCAGCTTTTTCATTTACAGTAGGGAAAAGCACACAAATAAAACTCTGATGCGTTACAAGTTTCATTTATCTAGTAGAGGACAGAGGTATCACATCTTCAACACCAGTTTCAGGCCCCCCACATGCTCAAAAAGGTACATTTATCCCAAAGTAATCTCCTCTGCTAAAAAAACCCTACCCTTTAAAAATTTGGGATTTTTTTTAACCACTGTATTTTTAAGGAAAGTTGACAATTTGGCTTTGTATGACACAGTTATGGAGAGTATGACAAAACTGTGTAATCCCAAATTAAGGTTATATATTTGACCCTTGGCTCACATCAGCTTCAGTTGTTCCCCTTCCCCATATCAACGGGAGGCAAAAAGGGAAAGAATTAGGGATGTCCTTCTGTGCAAGGGAAAATAAAAATCTGAGCTCTGGGGGCTTTTTTGGTGGCATATTTGGATGGTGCTAATTAAAAGCAATTACACATACCATAGAAGCCTATGGAGTCGGCAGCTCAGCCTCACATCAACAAGAGCAAATGAATTCCTCTAGCAGCAAATGCTAAAGCCCTCAATGACTCCTCTCACATAACCCACAGCCACTCACAGGAACTTCCTCCCATTTTTCCTGACAGACTTTCTACCTCACAGGATCTGCCTGGGAGGGACAGCAGTGCTGCACACTGATCCAGGTTTTCCTTTTCTACCTGGTTACTGTGATGGGAGTTGAGAGAACTCTGTCTCTTAGCTAGGTGTGGGCCACCATGCTGAGAAGTGACTTCAACGAGGCACACATTGTTTTTTTCAATTTTTTTTTTTAATAAGCAGAAAATCACTTAGGAAAAAAACCCTCCATGCAAAGGAAATGGAGTTGACAAAATATAATGTCTGCCATCAAGCTGAATCCTAACAAAGCTGTCCATACAATGATAATTTTGTGTTCATTGCTGCATTACAAGGGTATGCCTGAATACATTTATAGTTTTTCACACTTTGTGGATACACTAAGGAGCTGAATTACTACTGAACTGCTATAAATATATATTTATCAACTTTAAAGTTCCAGAATTGGCAACCTTCACAGTGTTCTCATGTCTAGCAGCTTTCAAAAGTACATCACCACTCTCATAAGAGGAACAGTCACAGCAATAGTTTTGGTCAATGTGCCACTTGAGACAAATATTGAAAAAATCCTCACACTGGAATAACTAAATCATTTGCTTCCTATACTATCTTTGTGCTCAACACCCAAATAATCTGTGAACAGCAATATCAGAAAGTGATCAAGAGCAGAGAAGTTCAGAGCAGCACAGCTGGGTCTGTGGAATGACTGTCACCACACTGCAGTAGTGAGTCACAGCGTTCACTGCCTACCTTGTATATCCAATTACCAAAACTCAATTACACTGAGTAATTTGAACTTCCAGTCATTTTTTCCTCTCTAATTCAACAAATGCCTTTGTGCTCAGAAATGAATTACTTGTGGAACTGAGAGTGTTTCCTATGATGCACAAAACACCTAAGCATTTATGCCAGCCTGAAGCCTTGACACACTGTGTGGTATCTTCCTACCATGCCATTCATACTGTACAGTAGAAATCAAACTAAAAATACTCATACAAATATTCACCACACCCAAACAATGAAAATATCTAGACTGTTGTTGTGGTTCAGCCCCAGCCAGCAATTCACCCCCATGCAGCCACTCACTCACTCCCCCACAATGGATGGGGGAGAGAATCAGCAGAATAGAAGTGAAAAATCTCATCGGTTGAGATGGAGACACTCAGTAGGGAAAGCAAAACCTGCGTGCTCAAGCAAAGCAAGGAATTCATTCACTGCTTCCCATGAGCAGGCAGGTGTTCAGCCAGCCCCAGGAAAGCAGGGCTCCGTCCTGTGTAACAGTGACTTGGAAAGGCAAAAGCCACTCCAAACGTCATCCCTTCCACCTTCTTCCCCCAGAGTTATATTATTATTATATATATGACCTAGAATTACCCTGTTGGGGTCAGCTGTCCTGGCTATACCCCTTCCCAATTTGTTGTGCACCCCAGCCTCCTTGCTGGTGGGATGAGGAGTAGAAAAAGCCATCCTATTTGATGGACAGAAGAATGAAAAGAAAAAAAGAGTCAATGATTAAAAGACTCTTGTAGCTGACTCCTGTAAAATTTCTGCTGTGAATTTCACCTTGAAATGATGCCACTAAAGCTGTAAGCATGAAGTAGCCACATGAGACCCAGAAAAAGCCTTGACTCTGTGTAAGCCATGCTCAGAGTAACCAAAATATTGCTGTGGTATCAACATTGTTCTCAGCACAAATCCAAAACACAGCCCCACACCAGATACTGTGGAGAAAATGAACTTTATCCCAGCCAAAGCCAGCACAGCTAAGCGGGGTCTGTTGCCTTCTGTGAATTTTTCTGCAAATTCACCCAAGGCTGTGCTGCTGATCATTCCCATGCAGAGAATGGTCCCCCCAAAGGGAGGGCAGCTCGGGCAGCAGCAGGGTGTGCCCCAGCACAGCTGCTGCAGAGCCGGCCTGATCTCAGCACAAAGGGGAGCAGAGAGTGCCCTTTGTTTCAGATAAACAGCTCTGTCAGACCCTCTGAGTGCATCCCAGCCGAGCGAATCAACTGGTGCTGGAAATGCTTCTCCCCGAGTTCTTTGTCACAAGTGAGTGTCTCCCGGGGTTAGCTACAGCAGCACGGGGCAGCCGAGACGTGCCTCTACAAAACCACAGAACCGAGGAATTCCAGAGCTTCAGCTGGCTCCATCCCACGTATTCCTTCCTGGTGTCACCAGCATGGTGACAGTGAGCACACTCCAGATCACACACGGGGATCTCACCAGTATTGTGTTGAAATTGTATACTGCAATTGCTGGAGTTTGGTAAGTTAACTTGCATTTGTATCACGATTTCAGTGTATTTTGTATCACACAGCTAAATCAGAAATCCTCTGTAACATCAGCTATATTCAAATGGTTAATCTAGCATTAAGCATTACACCCTCCACGTGTGGAATATCTGAAAGAACCTGAGCAGAGAGTACTGGTCTCTCACAGACACCTAACAGAACACTGACGCCTGACTCCCTTCCACAGCAGATGTTCTTGGCTCAGTTTGGGTCAAACACTGTCCCAAACTACTGTATAAACAGCAGTTTAAAAAACAACCCTAAAATTACATTTGAAACTTCCTGCCCAGAACAGTACAGAAGCTTTGAGGAAACAAACACTGAAGTTTTAGGAATAGCTCAAGAGTCAAGGTGACAGATATCTTCTTTGTTCTTATTCATAATGTCAGTACAAGTGTTATTTGTTTTGATCACAGATCCCCATTAAGAAAATAAAAGTGCTTTGCATGGATCATCATTACTATAAATGCAGAGCCACTACCAAAGACTTTAGGGACCAAAAAAATCCCAATGAACCTGAGCTCCTGATCTTGTGGAAACTAGAAAGTGCAGGAAAACTTATGGTCTAAAAGGCAAAAGCTCAAACAACTGTTAAGAACCAACACAACCCACAACAAAAAAAAAGGAAGAAATCAACAGACTAAAAAAAAAAATCAAACCACACACTCCACGCCTAAAGAAGACCCAATGAACATAAAAGCTCCACAATGAAGCAGAGTCACCAAGGAACAGGCAAAGAACAACAGAGAAAAAACAAACTGCACCTTCCAAACGATATCCTCCAGTTTCACATTCCGGCCACCAAAGCAGAAACACACCCCAGTTACTGCACTGTATAAATAAGGACAGTATGTAAATATCCTTAAAGAAGAGAAATGAAAATCACCTAAAGCCATGCTTTAAGTCAGTTTTCGGCAAGCATGATGATATTAATATAGTAAAACTGATAAAAATAGTAACTTCCACAAAAGACACAAAATAAAAGCTCAAGCAACTTAATACGATTGCATTCTCCTGCAGGAAATTTATCACTGAAAATAATAAAATCCCAGACCTAAAATCTCACACGCTATGAAATCTCCAGATGCGTGACTCCTGGCAAAGCACTGCCTAATTTACCACTAGTGAAGACTGAGATAAGAGAGGAGACACACGTTGGGTAGAGACATGACAAACACAGATAGGGCAGCATAATATTAAAAAAACAGATTACTAAGAGTTATTAAATATGCAATACCACTACAAATATTATAACAAAAAAACCATTTAGAAATACAGGAAAGCAATGTAATATAGGAGAAATAAAACTATTTGATGGACAGAAGAATGAAAAGAAAAAAAGAGTCAATGATTAAAGGACTCTTGTAGCTGACTCCTGTAAAATTTCTGCTGTGAATTTCACCTTGAAATGATGCCACTAAAGCTGTAAGCATGAAGTAGCCACATGAGACCCAGATATTTGCATTGGTTATGAACCAACACTACCTGCAAAACATTGCAAAAGAGACACTGATGCTGCACTCCATACAGTTCTGGTCACCCTGTTCCCAAAACATTTTTTCCATGAAATGCATGCACAGAAGGGCGTGCAGGTATTCTGAAGGCAGTGAAACCTCCTTCCTAAGCAGAACCCATGAGAGCTCAGCTTGCTTATGGTACGAAACTGAGATCTGCACGAGGACACGCTTGCCATATTTAACTACCAGGAAGATAAACCAGAAGTACACAATGCAGATAAACCGGAAGAATAAAATGCAAATTTATGCTCAAAATCTGAATAAGAGCAATTGGGTTCTTGAACAGTTTTCAGACACCACCACTAATAGCAAATATCTCACAGCTGCTTAAGTTCATGCTGGACTCCTTCCTGACAGAAATGGTGCTGCAGGAGCAGCACAGCTGACCCAGTGACACAGACTCCTGCTGGAAACTCAAAGCACTTCTGTGCTCACACAGCTCACTTCTGTCACACACACATTCTTTCCCCAAGCATCTGTTGCACAACAGTCACAGCAGTATCAGCTGGTTAAGCTCCAAGACAGATGAAATTAGAATCCACGGAATAGCAAGAAAGGGAACAAAAAGTTCTTTCATTAGGTTTGACACTGAAGTTTAAATAAAAAAGAAGCTTCATTTAAATATGTTCATTTAAATTTAGATTCTCTTTTTCTACCTTAGAAAAAGGCTTTAGCTGTCAATTAGGTAAAATTATTATTCTATAAGACACTATTCACAGAGCACTTTCACTATAATTTGTTCTGAATAAATCCTATTGCTGCTTTTATGCACCTCATTCCCCAACGCAGGGAATGGAAGAAGGCTAGGGAAGAAATAAAGAGAGAGAGAGAGAGATAACAACAAGGTAACAGCAAGGCTCTGTTTCATTCATATCTTGGTTTCCAGCTACCTAGGCCTCTTCTCTGTGGTTCTCCAGTAGCCATGCTCTCCTTTTTAATCTCAAAACTTGGTACAACGTGTAGCTCCCATGAGATAAAGAAAGAAAAACCAAAACTGAAAGCCAGAATATCCTTCTTGAGGGCACAAGTTACTCATTTACCAAATCCTATTACAAAAATCAAACCATTTTCTCAGTCTGCCATCAACTTGCAACAACAATCAAGAGGTTCAGCTCAAAATGGAAATTTTTCCAGGTTGGTTACACACAAATAGGAAGGAGATCCTTACCACTCTGACTTCCACCACTCAAAAGCAGCTTTACTCAGCAGATCAACTCAGGGCCAGGACTTAAATGGGAGATATTCTAGCACAAGGCAGCAAATCCGAGTATGAGAACTGGTACACAGCTGCAAGCAGTGGCAGATCTGGGCCCTCACAAGGGCACGGATCAAGCAGAAGGAAAAGGATCATCGCAGGCAACAAATGGAGTAAGCCAAAAATGCGAACACATGTATGTGC
Source organism: Hypocryptadius cinnamomeus (assembly GCA_013400635.1). Taxonomy (NCBI): domain Eukaryota; kingdom Metazoa; phylum Chordata; class Aves; order Passeriformes; family Zosteropidae; genus Hypocryptadius; species Hypocryptadius cinnamomeus. The sequence continues at coordinate 78,491 of VYZP01021228.1, forward strand.
TATTTAGGTTTAGCCTGAGGTCCTATGAGGTTGGCTTTCTGCTACCAAAAAGGCCTCTCCAGCAGTGTCTGAGTGTTAGAAGACAAAATGTAGGCCCACTAAGACAATAACTGCACAAAACCTGAAGAACTTTCTATCACAAACTGATTACAAATCATCAGGTCCCTGGCGCTTCTTCCTTCAGAGATCACCAAGAAGTCTCTGATTGTAGTTCTTGAGAAAAGTGCACAAAACAAAGCTTTATTCCTTTGGATCTGCCTATTACTTTGCAATTGCTACCAGAAGAATGAAACTCTGAATTTGTGAGACATAGTTTGGTTTCCCTCCCATATGTCAAAAGAGTAAGCAGTTGGGAATTCTTTTAGCACAGAAAGTACATCAAAAGTGTAAGGTTCTATCTTCCTCATCTCCCTCCCACAACTAAAGCCAACCCAAAGTTTAACCTCTTGGAGCAAAATTTGTTTTCATCCTGAAGAAGAAATCCAGGTTTGCTCAGTAGGGAACCAGAGGAGAATCCCTCCTCACCCCAAAGACACAACAGGAGAAAACATAACCTAGAGAGATTTCTGAAGGAAATATTTGTTTTCAAGAATAAGAAGTAAAAAGATTGCAAAGAAAATAAATAGGATTTAAACGAGAAACAAGTATTTTAAATTAATTAGGCAGTTCTATAAGACAATAGTATTTCCCCAGCTGGATTTTCCAAAATCTCCACCACTTAGCTATAAAGTTGTCAGTTTTGTTTGCAAACAACAGGAGCAGTAAATGATTAACGTCCCCTTGATTAACTGATGCTCAGTTTGCTAAGTGTTATTCTGGCTAAGAAGTGCAGGCACAAAATCAGTGGAATTAATAAAGAACACATCCATGGACACCCTTATGAACAGGGATATCACACTTAAGAGCATGCAACAGTGGAGCACTGAATGCTGCTAACATGGACCTCAGGATCCAAAAACTCTTTTCAGAGGTAGTTAGACCCAGTTTTGCTTTGTTTGAGGATAATACAAGCAACACAAGAATAGGGAAGAATTATTAAGACAGTGCATCAGCAAAAATATCACATCTCACAGTGAAAAGCCTCTAGAACTGCCTTCTATATTCCTAGCTTCTTTATTATTATTTTCAATAAGGCAGCACAAAAAATTTCAGCAGAAGGCAGACTTGAAGAAAATCATTGTAATGATCTGCAAATGGATCCATACAGGCAGCATGCCTTCTCTCAGAAGGAAAAAGATTTGGGATAAATCTCTCTAAACGATATTCAAATACTTGAATATAATTTAATGTACAATGGCACAATTGTAGGTTTTGAGACAGGAATGACAATGACAGCCTGAGTTTTGTTACTGCAAACAGACTACAGGAACTTTGACACCAGCAATCACCAGCCTCACATGCCAAAAGCACACGTAAGAAAAAAACTGAAAAAAAACCCCTAAGCCCCAGGATCCACACTGAATTTCCTGTGTAAACCTACACATCACACAGGGATGTAAAGAAAAAAAATTCCATGCCTACTCCTGGAGGCATTAAGTGCTAGAGTCAAAATTGCAAACAGCCAAACCAAAACTAAGATGATCAAACCATCCTAGGACAGATTTTTAACAAGAGAGAAATGAGAAAGTCCCAACTGTTGCTGAATAACAGCCTCCAAATCCACAGAATTAAGGACTCGGTACATCCACCAGCCTTGGTTGCATCCTTGGTTTGTACAGTAAGGCAAAAAAGAATGACATTTAAGGAAAATAAGTCAAAACTCCTCCCCTATTGAACGCCTGAGTTTTTCACTCAGAAGAAAATACTGTTGAGAGAACATTTTACTGTATTTCTTTATTAAGCCACTAATAAACACTAAGGACCTTTCTCGAAGAGGACACACAATATCTTAGTCTGGTTTGAAATTCAGCTTTCAGAGAGATGAGTACTGTCTTTATCAGTAAAACCTGGGATAGCAACATTTCAGCCATGTTCTCTATAATTATTCTTTTCTGAACATCATGCATCGATATGCACCGTTGCTATAGAAATGGTGCTAACAGGAGAAAATCTATCAGCCTATGAATTGCCTGTTTGCTATGATGACTGCTATGGGAAACTACAACAGACATTTGGGGAAGAGAGCTGGATCTTCTGCCTGTGTCACCATCCCCTGCATTCATTTATGGAAGCGTGTCAAGCCAGAGTAGACAACTTCAACAAGCCAACAACACACAAACCAGTTATTTGTCAATCTGAGCATCCCGTTCGCCTCTTTTCCATATTTCTACCTCCCTTCGGAAGGGCCTCAGTAAATCAGCCAACTCAGGAGAAGACAGATAAAGACTCAAATACCCATCACTTAAATACCTTTCTCCACCCAAGATCAGTCAACAACCAGTGACCACCAAAGCATCTGCCTAATAAAACATGACAGAAACCAAGTTACACAGAAACCTCGAAACAAAGTTATTTCAAATACAAGACTCCAACAGTCAGATGGCCTGACCATTACCAGTGACCCACTCAAAGTGCTTGAAACTGTTGACCAAGAATATGTTTGCTTCAACTAATTCAGAGTGAATGTTCTCATGAAGGAGGACAGTGTATTTTTAATATGGTATCAGACTTTTTTCTTGTTACCAAAATAGAAACTTACAGTAGACCACAGAGCAATGGTGTCAATCTTTAGACACTCAAGGTAGACAGGAATTTATTTGAAGGCCTGAAATTCTGGTAAACCCATTTACTGTTTGCTCACTAACAACAACAGTCCAGTCACCAGAAAAATCTCAATGTGATTTCAGGTAAATGGGCATTATAAACAAGAGCCCTGCTGGAGCCACTTCTAAGCCATCTATCTACATTATTGATGAAAGGATCTGCCCTAAAGAGGGAATGACATAATAAATATCTACAGAACTTGTGTAACTGATGTAGAATACAATGCTTTCCAGAAGACATCAAAAAGACACTGAGATGTAGCAGCACAAGCATTAATTTGAAGAGCACAGCTGGCAAAGAGTAAGAACCAGCTATACAAAATCATTTGTATACCTCTAAGGGCAGTAAAGGCTAGCCTTAAATTCTTGTTACAAAACCAAGAGAAAGACACTGCAGGGGTAAGATTAATGACATGCCTTCAACACAGACTGTCAAGAAGGATTTTTAAGATTATTCCAGCACTATGAATTCAGCACAGTATGTTCACAAGTGATATCCTACCCAGCTACTTGGATATTTGAGCTATTCAGTGGATGACTGGATAATTATCACTCAAACACATCCTTAAGCTTATGAAACACAGCTGTGTCCATTTCTGCCAAATCAATGAAAGCAGACATTAAAGATTGATTTAAGTGCAGATATGTGCAAGCTGGAAACTTGGGTCCAAGAGTAATGACAGAGGTATTCTGTACACAATATAGTTGTGATGGATTTGAAGGAAAATGGTGTTTTGAATGTAAACTATTGGTTTACAGCAGATAACATTTTCCTTTTAAGGAAACCATGTCATTTGACATTTCATTTAACTAAAAAGAGAATGACATTCAACTTTCTGTTAATCTTTTAACTGATAAAAAGTAAACCTAGAATGCTATAATGCAAGAAAGTGCATGGCATGACAGGGCAAGCTATCACAAGTAGGGATATAAAACCCATTGTCATGGGACCACGAAGTGATGGTAACTTTGTCTTTAAAAAGCTCACAGATTAGAACCTTCCAAAAGAATCCCTTATTGGCTACTTTACCTCTGATCTTAGCAAAATGATTGGAAAATGCTTTGCTTCCTTTCCAGGTTCACCAAACCCATTACAGCAATAAAGCAGCACAAAGCTCAGGGAAACCACAATTATAAGAACTAAAGCAAAGATGCTCAGATCCTAAGACATCTACCAGGTAAAGATTCCTGTTCCCTGGCAGGAATCCTGCAGGAATTCTGTCCTAAATTTTGCACAAACATTTTTTCCCCCCTTCTGCAGAGAGGACATGTGTTGGTCCAGAATAACCAACAACACTGGCTTTTTTTTAAAGCAACAGACATTGGTCATTCTGGACAAACCAATGGAAGCTAATTATTCACCTCATCTAAATGAAAATACAACACTTCTCTGAGCCCTGCCATGCCCTGTATTGCTGCCTTAAAACGAAATTTCAGTCACATAAACATGTAGCTTAGCTAAGACAAGCATTTTTGCTCTCATGCAAGATTCACCTTGAATAGGAGGAAAAAACATGAAAGAAATGCCCATGACTAACACAGAGAATGGAAACGGTCTGAGCAATTCTTTCTAAGTATTTGGAACGAGTAGGCCAAGTTACAGTTTGGACAAGGATTTTCTACTGCTTTGTCATTAAACTGTTCTTGTTCTGGAGGCACAAGGAAATCTGTCAACATTAGAAGGATGAGTGGATGCTGCACACGAAAGAGGGAGTAGCCTTGCCTGAGCAACAAAAAAGCCCCAGTGAAGAGAAAGCTGTGCTGGGAAACAAACTCAGCTGGGAGAGCTCCACAGGGAGCCCAATGAAATATATATGTGTGTGCATGTGTGTATATATATAAACTAAACTAATTAAGAGCTTTCAGTATTATCTCAAAGTCAATATCATCCATATCATTAAGCTAAAAAACCAAAGCAAAACACAAATTAGTAATGCATTTCCCCATTCTATACTAGCAGGAAGCAAGTTGCCTCTTACCTGCTGGAAGAATGGCTGAAAAAGTCAATACCTTGGCTGCCCTTTGAAAACACTTTAATCTTTTAGTTTCATGTTCAGCTTGCCAAGTAGGGGAGGTTCATGCTGGTTCTGCTGTTATTTAAACATAAAAGAGAACCAGCCACATCATAAATAGGGTATTAGTACCTTACTGTTGAAATATCCTGAAGTCACCAGCCACAACATGGTTAGTGTGTTTTGGCAGGTGATACTTTTGAAACAGCTTTATCAATTAAAAGCAAAGCTATTTTAATGACCTATACAAATTTATCTTTCACTACGTCCTAGTGAGCCAACAAAAACTACCTAAGCAAAACCAGGCAACCCAACTACTAATTTAAATGCAATATCCATATAGGGATTTACAGGGTCTTTCTGACAGAAGAATCTAGTTAGTTCACAAACAACAGAGCAGGGCTTTCCAGAAGAGTTGTGTGTGGCTAATAAACACCATTAATCTGACAGAGCTGGCACACATCAGACAGCAGGGCTGCTCTACCAGAGACTGCTGCATAAACCAGCCCCCTCACTGAGAAATGAAGCCAAGTCAACATCAGCTCACCCTGGGACCCAAGAAAACGCTGAACCCCACCCCATAACCCCATACCCAAAAGAGAACACAATTCCCAAGAGGCATCTCCAACCTAGGCAAGACCTCTTCCATGCTATGTTCTCTGATTTTAAGTATTGTTACATTAAAAATCATCAGCCTCCTCATCATCAGAGAATATGCTGATTATGAATTCCAAAAGACAGCAATTTTTTTTCCTGTAAGCAAAGCACTTTTACCACTTTTAGGAGAATCAGAAATACAGAAAAAGCAACAAAGAAACTGTGATCAGCAAGTCTAATGATAAGATCATAGAAACACACCCTATGCCCTGGGGAAAAAAAGATATCCAATTCCATTAACAGGCTGGAACATAATAGGGAAAGATGACACCACAGAAAGAGACAAGCAACAAAAACTTCAGTTGCTGAAGTCCATCACTTCTCCTCACCTTCCCTGCCTCACTTCACATAAAATCAAGAAGATATCCACGACATTGAGTACCAGACACAGAAATCCGACACCTGAAAGCAGCACAGAACTCTGGCAAATCCCAAGGCAGCAAGGGAAGCCTGTCTTTTCCTGGTCCCTGGAGAGTTCTCACCTCTGTCCATGTCCTTTAACTCCACTACTGCCTGATTCTGTTTTCCATTTAAGATTATTACCTCATAAAAAAAGACAAAGAACAAGTAAGTAAAATAATTTCCTAAGTCAGGAAAATAAGAGCTACCTTTAAAACACCCCCAGGTACAGCTGAAATAAAGGTCTAAACTCTTCTACAAGATATCTGTTTACAAATGAGGGATTTAACAGAACTTTTGTGGGTGCAATAGCTTAGCAAGACATCTCTTATGTTTGTCTGATAAATAATGCAAGGAACTACCTTCCCTTTTTAGCAGTATCACTTAACAGCTGCCAACTGGATTTCTGTGTCTGTCTAACAGTGCAACACAAATACAAAACAGCTCTGAATTGTATCAACATACAGATCTGCACAACAGATTTCACATCTTCCAAACCTACCCTTTATAAAAGACTTTGGCCTCAACGATGCCCTTTCAATTAATGTCTTTACCGTCTTATAATAAGTGATACAGTTCAGAGCAGGAATTATTCTTCAACAAAACCACATCAGCCTCAAATCAATAGCGCATATTGTCAATTCCTTTTAGTCTAAACATGCTTAAAAGTTCATACCTGTTTTACACACTTGCTAAGTTTTGCTATAAGCCCTGACATAATGTCACCTTAAATACTTTAAAACTTTCCATTGTACATACAAAAAAAATATATATATATATAGCAATGTGCAACAACACATACATGGATATTTCTTTCCCCTCTCCCTCCCAGTCATATGGCATTCATGACCAAAACCAGAAGAAATTAAAACAGTTCCAACTGCTGGTCTCGAGCAGTTTTGGACCTCTCTTCTTAACAAACCCGTGACCCTGAATACCAGCTTATACACAGCTATAGAAATACCTCTTTGAAGATAAATTAAATTGCCTTATCTGAAACATGAACTTGGTCCTAATTGAAGAAGTCTTCCCACCAAGACAGCTTCAGAAAAGAGTCAAGACTGACTTTTCAGAAGTATTAAAGGCAAGTCACAGCATGAAATACAGTTCAAGTTCTGTCATCACACAGACCCTATCCACATGAAGAAAAGCCAGCGAGTTAATTAAGTACAAGGGCAAGTCATTACATGCAGGCTCTGAGGAAGCTGCTCACAAGCAGGTCCTAGAGCACTCCATCTGCTTACCTGCCATTCCTCAAAGGTAAAGACATACTGTACCTCAAAAGTAGCTTTTTTTGCTTCATATTGCTTTAATGTGCCTTCAGCTTATAAAACAGTGTACCTCTGGTACACATCAATAGTGAAAACTTACTAAGCTTGCTTTTTTGTTTCATCTCCTGACTACAATTTGGTTAACATTATTTTCCTGTCTAAATTCCTTTAAAATTATTCCAGGTGGACACTCAGCCACTTTAATAGATATTGGCAGTAGAGCTTTACAATCTCCACAAATAAAATCATCTTTTGCCAGCATACCTACAGCTACCTAAGGGTATAAAAGATAATCAAAGAATCACAGTTTCACACTGTGATGAGATTTGGTACTGCTACCTTCCTTTGTCCAATGTAACACAATATGTACTTGTTTGAAGCACCATTAAAAACTTAGCAAGGCTCATCGCTATGAATACCAAAATCCATTCTCAAAGAGCTACCTGGCAAAATCCGTTCAAAATAAATGCAAAATAGGTCCAGTCTAGGAGGCAAAAAAATCCCCAAAGGAGGACTTTAAGAAATTATGTATCATCAACAGAGCAAACAACCAGCAATGGGTGATGAGCAAAGGCTTTTTCAAACACAAAGTAGCAAAAACATTTCTACCACAGAGGGACATTTGCTGTTACATGAAGAACACAGGAAACTGTTCCCTAAGAAACCACACACCTGACACCATTTTAATGACACATTAAAAGGTAATAATAATAAAGCCTTATAGCTAGGTAATGTTTAACCTCATTTTATCTTGAGGCAGACCTGCAAGGGCCAGGTTTTACCCACCCTAACAAATGCCTCAAGTTTCAGGCTGCTCACTGTCCACCACACTCAAGTCTCTCAGAAGCAGAGGGTTCATGTGTAACTAAGCAGAAATCTTGCTAATACTTCAGTAATTTTGCACTCTGAGCTCCAGAAAATACTTGCAAATCACTTCAACTGCATGGAAGGACTGAACTTAATGGATTCTACTCTTACACATTATTCTTTTCCAAAATGCCTGTTGGCATAGTTCTGTAAAAGTCTGATCAATAATTATATCAAAATTATTTAGAGGCACTTACCAGACAAGCCTGATGACTAATGACTAAACAAACTGGTCAGTCTAAAAGTACATGACTAATATTCTAAAAATACCCGAGATAGCTGCCCCTTCTCAGGTAGACTTACCAATAAAGCACATGGGAAAAGTGGCTGTTGGCAGAGTGGTCTGGATCTGCCAGCAACAGCAGCACTGTTCAGGTGCCCTTTAACCACACAGGGAAAGTTAATTATATGACAGTGGGAGAGGAAGTGCAACAGTTATGAGTCATCCACTAAACCATGTGCTTTATCAATACACTTCGTAATATTAAAGTTACTAATTAGTGACAGCACAAAACAGTGATGCAGTAATGGGAAAGTGAGCAGCTTGAATCTTTGGACCTTTTTATCTTTTACTGGTCTGGCACTTAGAATTTATGTGCATTTTGAAATCCATAATAAACACGTAGGAAACTAAGCAATGCTACCAGCATTCTAACACCTCACATCTGCTAACTGCAGATCCTTTTGGAATCCCCAAAATACTTTACAGACTTCTGGACATGATCAGCTATATGACCAAATTCCCACCAACACCATCATCACTGCCAACTCACTTCACCGGCCTACTGTAAAAGATGCAACAATGGTTGAGTTTAGCTCTGTGCAAAAGGGATTTTCAGAAGTGCCACAAGGATCCTAAGGTGCCTCAAATTTCCTGCATAAAATCTGAAACAAAGTTTCAACTTTATTTCAAGCTCTCAGACTTGCATACCCAGCTAGGGATTCAAGACAACCACTCCACAAGCTCAGCTAATAAACAACTGACATTTGATCCACTTTTGATTTCAGCTGGTTTATGGGAACTTGATTTTATACTTGCCAGTTGTCTCCACCACTAATACTTTTTCATGTTCCTTTCTCTGCCACGACATTAGCCCAAGATTTTGTATAGCTGAAGTGAACAGTTTGGGGGAACTATCAAACTGAAAAACAGGGCAAGGGCCAGAGGGGAAGTTTAATTTCTTAGCTGGGTAAGTTTCCTGCAGTTTTCTCTACTGCATTATCTCTCTATTTCTGCCAATACAGGGAAAGAAGTGAGCAGTCAATAAATAAGCTGTTTCACTGCACATGGGGTCACAACCTAATTCAATTACAAACCAACTTAGATTAGTTACAGCTGTGGAGGATCCCAAAGTTATCAAGCAAGCAACAGAAATTCAGAGCAATTAGAAGATTACACAAACAACCTGGCAATAAAACAAGTGGACTAGAAACAACCATTTACAGAGTTTACAGATTTGAGTTTTACACAGAACTCACAAGTCTATCTGTGCTTACACACCTCCTCAGACAAATTCATCTATGAAGCTAATAAAGAAAAACAGTAATTAGAGATGAGACCTTCAGCTTTTCACTGGAGGCTTCTGCCTGCCTACACATTAATCTGAAAATGATGTATCACAGCAGAAAATGTGTTTTGTACTAGTCCTGTCTATTCACTTATTAGTTTGAGTCTGAGTCCAGTCACTCTGTGACATTATACCACTAATTTTAAATCTAAATGAAAATATAATACTAGAGTCTAGACAATTACCCCAAACCCTGGGCACATTAATAATGTGATAAAAGCAATCCAATTTACAAACTGCATTAAGATCACTTTTTTCAGGATCTCTGCCAGTTTTATCTAGCCACTATTATCTATGAAATACACCTTCAACTTCTGAAAAAGATCAATATCCTTCTTCCCCAGCACAATCAATCTGAGCCCATTTCAATGAGAGCAGATTACACAGTCTCCAAGCTGCCCCTTAATGAATGAGGGAGGCACAAATCAAACAACTTTTAATGCCACACTACTACAACAATGGTCAGAGCATGGACAGCCAGACCTAGGTCGCTTCAGACTTAATTGATTGCTGCCAATAGCACAGCTCCATTAAAGAGGAAAAGAGGTGACACATACATATCCCAAAGCCTAAGTGCCACTGGGGCAGCTCCAAAGCCAGCAAAGCCTTCTGCACCACATTCTGCATCCAAAGCACTTGAAAACAGAATTACAGCCTGAGAGCCAGGGTACCTCAAGCTTCTCCTCTGCAAACCCTGTTACCCATTTCTTCTCTGAGCACTTCAGCCCCCAGACAGCTGATGGACACACAGGACAAGCAGTGTAAGTCAAGAGATTCATGAGCTCCAAGAAATTAATAAATTGGGCCAACCACTATTTGGCAGAGGAGCTCATAGCAAGCTCCACAATCAAAATCCCTCGCTGGCAGTTCTGCTTATGCCTTGGCCATGCTGGTTTCAACTCCTTAACTGACCCAGGCTTGTTACAATTCCTTACTTGCACTAGGAACTACACTACTACCTAAAACCCACGGGAGGAAGGGCAAAGACAACTTCCAGTCAAACTTCCCAGGTCTAATCAGCTGAGGGGGGTCTCGGTCTTCCAGTCAAAGATTTTAAAAAACTGATTTTACTGCTTCAATATGATTGCTAAGAACAAGTAATAAACATGAGTCACCAGAGGGCACTAACACATCTATCAAATGGCAAATGCAGCCCTTCAATTAGGGAGGTTGATAATTACATCCACATCATCATGTATATTTTATCTGGATTGAGCTTCAGCCAGCTTGTTCTAATCCATGTTCAAATCTCAACTACATACTGATGAGGCAGTGAGCTACATTAACTGTTGTGGTCACACTTGAAATACATGGGACAGACTCACAGTCTCCTCAGACAGACCAGGGAAAACAGGGCAGGCACACGTTCACACACCATCCCAAGCTTCCCTTGCCTACAGAATGTATGTGCACATTCAAATACAAATGAATTTCTGAAACAGGCATGGAGAACAGGCCACAAGTACTGCATCTCAAAGAAACAGAATAAATAACTATTCTTAGGAGTTTGAATCAAGATCTATCCTATCATAGGGGACTGCAAACAATATCATCCTGCAGAAGAGAAAAGGGAACAGCTTCCCCTTGACCATAAAGCAGCAATGGATGTGTTGTTCTCTCAAGTCTGGCATCAAATCAACTGCCATGTTACAGCCTTAATCTTTAACACAGGAGGCTGCTCTTTACCACTGAGAAATAGGCAGGTTTTTAAACCACAAATACGATGCTCAGGAGGGGCTGATAAGAGAGTTGCTTGATATTCTCACCAAGCAGCTCTAGAGCTTCTCAGTGCCAGCCAAAGGTGTGCCTGCAGCACAGCCAGGGAGTTCCTGGGGCTGGAAACCTTGCCTTGTTGATGCAATTGATACAAAGAGCCAAAACACACCTAAACAGTGCAGACCTATAGAAATAAGGGCAAAGCCTCCAGGCCCTGCAAGGTACACAGCTGCTTCTTTTCCCAGTTTTACCTAAACTGTCATTCTTGTAAGTCAGGACTGTAGGACAACAAAGCCATGGGAAGAGAAAGGGAATCTTATCCTTATGGAAAAGTACACCTTACCAGCCAGCTGTTGTTTGTCTGTGCTGAAGTTACTGACATGTAAAAAGTTACAGTGACAATAAGGCTGGGGTAGGAAGCACTCTGTGAGCAAACTCAGGGGATCTCCACGGGTTCAAGGCACACACACCACTTGTGCCACATGACAGTCTACAAACCATCTGGAAGCCCATGGGGAGTTCTGAGAACACCAGCTGAGAGTGTACTAGAGTGGCACACCTCAGAGCAGTGAGTCCAAGAGAGTAAAGATCAACCTTGTATGCGGGTCAGGAACACTGCATTTTAAAATACTTTGTGGTGACTCACTAGACTTCCCAGCGTTTTATTTGCTGGACTGTAAGGTTTACCAAACAGGTTCCTTTTGAGACAAACTCTCCTATAAACTGAAACACAGGCTGGGAACAGCCTCCCTTGGCCACAAGCTGCTCCAATGCCCATCATTTGTGCCATTTGAACTCCTGAGTCACAGCCAGCAGCTCCAGTGTTCACAACACACCACGATGCATGATACACTCTCCCTGTTTAGGACTTTGGGCCACCCTCTCCCTGCTCCCCACCTTCTCCTGACAGCTCCTCCTGACTGCAGAGCCAGCACTGGGAGCCCTCCCACACTTCACTCCAGCTCCCATCTCGGATGGCTCCATCCTGCTGGGCAGAAGGCCAGGTGGGACCAGCTTGCCCACAGCTAGGACTCCAATGCCATTCTCCCTAGAATCCTACAAGGCTTTTATGGATCTCTGTAAAACAAAAAGAGTTGCAGTCACACATCCACACATTCCAGGGGACTGAGCATACAGAGAATCAACTTAAAACGCCCAACTGCAACATTAAGACACACTCACTTCAGCAGTCTTTTAAGGTGATTAATTCATAAACAGACCAAACATGAAGCCCACAAAGCTTCTGTTCATGCAGTAACTATGACACATACACTAATATTAAAAGATGATTCCTACTGCAGCAGTTCCAGGTATTTAAATGCAAAGATTTTAAACAGAAATCTTCCATTATTTTGAAAATACATTTCTAAGTCTGTTTTCTAGCAAGAACTGTAAACCAATACTTAGAAATATATCATGCCTTTGGTGGCTTATACTTTGAAAAAATGCAACCAATTACACTCCCCACCCCTAAAGGATATTTTCAACTCAGCTTTAGTTATTGAATGAAAGGAGGAGCTCAAATGACTCAGCTGCAAGCAAATATAAAGGAAAAGATTAAGCCCATATCTCAATGCAAAAAAAAATAGTGGAACAAACTGATTAAGATGGAGGTGTGGCTTGTCAATTCAAATCTTTTAATATTCAAACACATCAAGCAGAACATTAGCACACTATGACTGCATTACTTTTCTGTACCAAAGAAATTTTGTAAATTTCAGTCAATTTCAAAAAATCAAAGTTTCAAAAATCACAGTCAATTTCAAACAAAGTTTACACAAGTGGTTGAAGTTAAAGTTAGCCCTGTATCTTCATTCTTGTTCCTTAGTGCTGAGCAGCATAAAGATCAATAAAACATCTAAACACTGGCATTTTTAATCTACAGTCACAAGGCAAGATAGAAGTGTAAAAAGGAAAATACAGCTCCAAAATTCTGAAAAAAAAAACCCAAAAAACAAACAAAACCCACTGGTGAGTAAACAGGATAACCTCATGAAGGGGATTTTCTTGGGGGGAGCATTGTCTCCACTGGACTGAGTTAAACATTTCATATTAAAACGCAGCAAAATAAGTTACAAGGTAGAATATTTCACAAGGGGGCTCCCAGACACCAAGGGACTGCTGTACATCCTCCACATGAATTCCCAAGTGCTTGTCCCCCATCTCAGCCAAGCCACATCAGCATCTCAGTGCAGAACACACCCCCAGCTGTGCTGGGAGGAACGTTTCATTCCAGACTAGCCGGAGTGCTCCTCTACATGCAGCTCAAACTCCAAATACAGATGTCACCAGAGGGCACCCTCTCAATTCCAGTGACCCAGCTTCAGCCAACTTCTGAGCAGGACTGCAGACAGCCCACGAGCAGGGATGTGAAGAGGCTGTTGAAAGCAGGAATAATTCTGCTTCTGCAAGGAATTGCCTTTAAAAAAAAGCCCGCCATCGAAATTTAAAAAACAAAAAAAAAAGGAATTTACTTCTGTAGCCCAGAAATGTAAAATATTTTCCAGAGTAATCAGAGACATTGCTAGAAAAAAATCACTATTATCAATTTCTGTACAACATTATGCTGTGGCACTTGATGGTGCCAACTCAGTCCAACTGTTTTGGCACCCATGTGGATCATATCAGCTCCCAAAAGCAGGGTCCAAGGCAGTACAGCTCATGCAGAGGTGCCTATGGAAATCCTTTGGCTCTGCTATCAGATACTACACCTTACAATAATACAGGAAAAAAATGCCTGAGTTGTTCTCAAGCTCCGGTCCATGTATTATTTCTAATGCCCTGTTGAGAGTTAATGTTTTAAAACAAACACCTGATAAGTTGAAGTTCATTAAATGCAATTATGCACAACCAGTAAAACATGCAGTAGGTATATACCAAAAAGGGTCTCAAATCATCAGTTGGCATGAAGAGAATGTTATACCCATTTTGTTTAGAAATAAACACCACCATAGTACAACTAAAATGAAATCAACTGCAGAAGCAAGCAGTGATAAGAGAAAAATAGGAAATAATCATTGTGCATCCTGTATTTTCCAATACTGAGAAAACCTAAAAAGCTGTAGGCCTATCAAACATTTGACTGCCTGATTATCTACCGATCCCATTTGAAAAGAAATAGTCTCCACCTCTTCTAGCTATCTGTGATTGCCAAGCTCTTTAATCCAGCAGAGGCACAGAAGGAGGGGTGCAGGAATAAGACCTGTGCAAAAGCACCTTTTTTCAGTAGAAGGATCTCTCCAATAGTGTCAGTATAGGAAACCTGCAAATAGAGATACACATCCACGGAATTTCACCAGGCCTGCAACTACTATTAAACCCACAGGGCAAGTTACTCCAAAATATTACCTGTCATCACCACCCATCGTGGTTTGAAATATATCTACAGAACTGTCTTTCCAGCATCTGCTGCCAGGAAAGAAATAATGCTAAACATGCCCTCACGTCTAATAAACAGCATCTATCTGTCCATCCTCTAACGCAGATTCCCATCTACTGGAAGGTAGCATGCTCTGAAATTACCCTGGTTTACATGAAAGTGGTGCAACGTGGTGCTCATCCCCTGCTTACATCCACTGTCCATGTTGTCTCTCGTATCCTCATCCCTGTGCGCTGCCCTGTCCCTCGTGTCCGCATCCCTGGGCACTGCCCTACCCCTCGTGTCCGCATCCCTTCGTGCTGCCCTGTCCCTCGTGTCCGCATCCCTGGGCACTGCCCCTCGTGCCCCGGTGGCGGGGCCCATCCCTGGGGCAGGACCGATGGATAGCGGTATCTCCCCGCCACAGCCTCCGCTCCGCCCCGGCCGCCCTCCGGCCCCCGCGGTGCCTCACGCGCGGACGCGGCTCTGCCCGTCCCCACGCACCAACACCCCCGTCCCCGAGGGCTCCACAGACAGCAAGGGTGGGGTGTCCACGTTATAACCCACTCTTCAGCCCCGCAAGCAGGCACCGGGGGGGCGAACATCTCTCCCCAAGCCCCGCGACCCTCCGTCCCGCAGCCAGGCTGGTGCCCCGCCGCGTACACACCGGCGAGAGGGGGCTCCGCTCCTCGCCACCCCCGTGCGAGGAGGAGGAGGGGGGGAGGAGAAGGAGAGGGCGGCAGGTGGGCAGCGGAGCCCCGGGGGGGCCGGGACCCTCCCCGGATCTGGGAGGGGACGGAGCGCCTCCAATCCCCGGCCGGCAACAGCCCTGCAAGGCCCGGCGTGCGAGCCGGGGTGAAGCCTCCTTTCTTCTCTCCTCCTCCTCTGAGGTGCCGGACAATGAGCCCCGCGGAGGCGGGCGCCGGTTCCCT